>VXAK01006872.1:0-20309 GCA_013399435.1 Arenaria interpres | reverse complement strand
CAAACCATTCTGTGATTCTATACATAGCCAGCCTCATGGAGGGAGGAGAGCTGTTGGTGCCTCCTGGCAGGCTGAAGGAGCTGGGGTCCCACCATGTGGCACCACTGCACTTGTTTGACCCCGTTCCTTACCTGCCACTCTTTGTGGGGAAGCTATTTTTTTTATGGATCCGCATGACAGCGAGTACAAAGCGAGGAGCTTGGTTTCGCCCTGTTTGCACTGCAGGGTCAGTTTACAAGCTTGTGTCTGACTGGCTTGTAAACAGTCAAAGTAGTTTTCGATTTCCTGCATATTTTTATGTCCGAGTATCTATTTCAGTTTGTTTCTTGGCTGTGATATTTTAGAAGAGAGTGCTTTGTTCTAGCAAATCATATTTATGTTGTGGATGCAGTTATGCTTTTTTGTGATAACTTCTCCAAAAGTAAATTACCTGATTTGATTCGTTTCCCTTTTTAAGAGGGGAGTAGTAGAGAGAGAAAGGAGTGTGGGAAGAGGAAAGTTTGGAGGTTTGGGGGTTTTGGAGCGTATGAAATGATAAAAAAGCTTACAGGTGTGACAGTAACCGCCTGAGGTCTGGGTGTCACCCATCGGGATTCTGCAGGCCCAGCTGGGAGGCTGAGTTGGGCACATCCAGTGAAGGGAGCCTCCAGATAGGTATTGTCATACGTGTCACCTTGGTTTTTGGTTTCACACCCTGGTTTCTCAGCCGAGTTGCATCCTCCTACGTTGGTGGACATTGGCAAGGCTGGGGAGAGCCCATGTGGAGCGTTGGTCAGCACCATTGGTGACACTTTATGGTTCTGAACACTCGGGTGTGAAAGCCAACCTCAATTTTTCTTGGCTTCCGTGCCTTTTTGTTCACCTGCCACCGTTTCTTACTGTTGGCTGCTCCCTCTCTGCTGGTGGAAGAGGGGAATTTACAGAAAGAGGCATCTCTAAAATACACCGGGAACTTCAGCGGGGGGACAGTTGTCATCAGGGTGACACCAGGCAGTGCTGTTAATTCATGTGCCCAGTCCATGTTACAGGCATTGGTGCTATTTGTCGTCAGAGGGTTGGCACAACCCATGGCTGCTGTCATTTGATGAGACGGATTAATTTGACTGACGAGTTTTGATGGGAGGATTCCCACCCCTGGAGATTGAGACGTACACGGCGGTGCTTCTAAAAAGCAGTTGTAGCTGGTGGAACTGTGCAGGAAACACCCGGCCGAAGTTCTGTCGCCAACCATTGCGTTAACGCTGTTCTTTTGTGATTGTTCAGTCCTTAGGGTTCACATAGCCAGGAAAAGGGCAGATGGGGGTTGTTTTGGTCTGATTCTTTTTTTTCTTTAAAGAAATTGAACATTAAGTGTTTAAAATTGCTGGCACTCATTTATTTTCAAGAACAAGCAATGAATTTTCTGTTAGTCTCCTAAAAATATTGATGCGCTTAAAAGTAAATTTTAACAATTATGTCCTTCTCGGGTAAGTTTTAAAGAAGGTCTTTGCTGTAGGAACGTGCTTTCAGTGCAATATTTGCTTCCTCTAAGTAGTCTCGTTTGTGAAGATAACCTATGGCCAAAACTGCTCATTCCTATTCTCCTTCTCGGGCTGCGTTTACGTCTGTAACACAAGGATTTTAGGGGCACTGTTGGCTGCTCTGCTGGCGTTTTCTTTGTGGAAGCCCTTCTGCTGAGCCAGCCCGAGCATTGTTGCAACTTCTGACTGCAAAACTCAGTAGTGAAGCCCATTAGCAGAGAAGATGCTTAATTGCACATGTGAAATTGGGTTTATCCCACCGGATTATTGCTGTCAGCAAACTTTGTGATTTTTGGAACAGCTGCTGTCACAGAACACCATCGCGTTGGTAGGGACTGACCATCATGTTCTGCTTTAATCTACTAAATAGTCTAAAATACTCGGCCCCAAAGGGATTAGGTGGCTTCTCTTACCAAAGTAAAATTCTGTACAAGTACTGATTATGATATTGCCGTGATTATGAAGTGCATTCTGCTGGGATTAATATAGAACTTAAAAATCAAAAAGCACCTATCTTTGAATTTAGCTAAAATACTAAATTGGCAGGTTCGAATTAAATCCTAAGGCAGCAAATGCAATGTATAAAATACTTAATTTCCCATTTATAAGCTGTTTTAATACAACTGTACTATTTACATGTGATTAAAATAACATGGCTTTAATAAAAACTTAAAAGGAAGGCACAAATAAATAAGATTAAGCCTTAGCAGTTAATATATAGAATGATATGCTGCAAAAACTAATTAGGGATACGTTCTTTGGATAGAGCAGTCTGTCTTTTCTTCACCCCTTGTGTGTTTTTTATCCATCCTTCCATGCCATTCATTTTTTTCAACACTTGGTATGGTGTTTAGATTTCCTGAAAAATCTAGTAGAAAAAAATATTTAAGTGTGTTGGTTGAGGAGATGGCTTTTCTTTAGACTCCTAAAGAGATTTTACGTTGTTTTTTTCTTGGAACATCCCTGTGAAATACTTAATGGCACACAAATGTTAGAAGACCTTGAGCAAATCTAAACTAGGGCTGGGACTTCAAGCTGGAGTTAAACACACTGTGCAGGAAGAGTTTCTTTTTCATCATTTAGAACATTACACTTCAGGATTTGTTTCTATTTTTGGATCTTTTAAGTACTTACCACATCTGTTAGTCCAGTGCCGGTCTTCCCATGTGAAAACTGGTATGTAACACTTCACAAGACAGTAAGAATTACCCCCAAGCTGTAGAAGATGCTGCCTCTCAGTACTTTTTATGCGGAGTCTTTTTTTTGTGTGTGTGTGACTGAGACAGTGTTTGTTGACTAGAATCTGGACTTAACAGGACATTACACTTACTCAAGCTTGTTTTTCTTTCTAGAAAAGGCTACAAATGAATACAACACCAGTGAGGACTGGGGTCTCATTATGGATATATGTGACAAAGTTGGAAGTACTCCTAATGGGTAAGCTGTGGCTCAGCGTTACAACGTGGAATTTCATGTGAAGAATACTCTTTCAGAGAGAACACGTCTCAAAATGCTCAGCGGAGTCAGCTGTGCAAAAAGTGCTACCGATCTGACACTTCTGCAGGCTTTACAGAGATCTGTACTTGGCTTTAAAATTCTTTGAAAGAGCTGTGCCGACAGGATTTCTAGTAGAGCAATGTGTATATGCTGAGAGCATTCCAATTTTTGTGGAGTTTTGCACAGTAGACCAAGTTGTTCATATTTAATGATCTTGCATACATTTCGAGAAGCAACTCTGCCAGCAGGAAAAAATGATCTAGTTTCTTTGCAGAAAATTGTCTGGCTGGGACAGTTAGCTATTTATGATGAGAAACCTGTCTGTGTTTATTCATTAGGAGCAACGGGACTGATGGAGGAGAAAAGGGAGGGAAATTTGGATCAAAACACAGATCAGTGTAATTCAGTTTAGCCTGAGTGGTAGTTCAGTGATCCTATAATGGCTGAAAGTATTTGCTGAATTTTAAGGTAATCTTTTTGAGAGAGAAGTTCTTTTAAATTTTGAAGTAAATCTGAATTAATGCCTAGGCTGAATTCTTGAAGTGATGGTAGAATTTTTTTTTTGTTATATGTAGTGTTTAAGGTTACTATGTTTAAGGTAACTACACTGAGAAGGTTCTTTTTGTATTAATTACCTCCCACGAGGAGTAATAGCAGATCTATTCAACTGGTAATCTTTAGTCCTGAAGAAAAAAAAGTATAGAACGTCCTTTGAGTCCTTTCTTAAAAATCTACTTTTTTTTTTTTAGTGCCAAAACACTTTAGTAGACAGAACTGTTTTAAATCTACTTGCTTTGGGGAGAGGAGAGTGTAAACAAATTTAGGGTGGGTTTTTGTTTTTAATTACATGTGCAAAATCTATATATTAATTATGTAATTAAATATATTTTTTGTATAGTCCTAAATTCTGAATTTGATTTGAAATGGACAATGATTTCAAATTCAATTTGATTTCAAATAGACAACTTAAATTGATAATAAATGCCAGCAATTCATCATTTATTATGCTGTTTCTTCTCTTGGTTAATGCAGGGGCATAAAATCTTCCTCCCTGCTGTACACACAGCACACTGAAACAGACCTATTTTTTTTTTTTCATGTTATCAATGAAACAGTTTTGGTTTCATTTCTGCGCAGACTTTTTTTTTAAGCTTTGCCTAGGGTTGCGGTTCCACGACGACTTCAAATTGACTGGAGAGAGAAGTTGCACTGAAGAGGGTTGTCAGGTGTTTCCTCGCCCGTCGTGCGATGGGTTCCTGGTGGATCTGGCTGAAGACGAAGCTCAGCCACATCGGTTCCTTGAGCCAGGCGCTGCTGAAGCCTCGGGAAGGGAAAGGGACTGCGTGGCTGTAGGAAGGGACAGTGGGTGTTTGATCCACTATTTTCATCGCTGGCTTTCACTTGTGCCTGCCTAAAGCCACCAGGGAAGCAGAGCCTTAGTGGGGAAGAGCACAATAATAGCGTTAATGAAGTCATATATATGCCTCAGCCAGTGTGCCTGGTGCATGCCATTGATGCTCATTTTAAGTATGAAAGTCCTTAGTAGAGTAACACTGAGGGTGCTAATCTTTGTTCTATACTTATCTTGGATTGTACTGAAACAAATTATAAAATTATGTGTCCTTAGTGTCTTGAAAATGGGATCCAAGAGCTGACAAACCGTGAGCATGATTTTTAAATTAAACCCATAGAGACCCTTTACAGCAGCCAATAAAATAACCTTTTATTTAATCATCACTGACATTTCTTTCATTGTCTATTTCAAATCAATTTCCGCAGCTGAATGGCAATTGCTCCCTTTATCACCTGTCAGCAGTTTTATGGACATTAATACAAAATGCCAGTGTGAAAATGGAGTCTATTCCAATGCAATACACATATAAGAACAAACAGGTTGTTCAGTGTATTTTCCAGATCAGCTCTGGGAAAAGTTGAGGTTAGGTTACTTTTTTTTTTAATAACAAACCCAGTTTTGTTTGCTTACCCAACTTGAGTACCTGGCATCGTTCGTTCTGCAGATCACATCAGTCACGTTTGTCACTCGTAATTTCTGTCTTCCTTTTTCAGAGCGAAGGATTGCCTTAAAGCCATCATGAAGAGAGTAAACCATAAAGTTCCCCACGTGGCTTTGCAAGCACTTACAGTGAGTAGGATATCACTATTTTCAATAAACTTTGTATGCTTTTATGTAATGCAGCTATTATAAATGTGTAGCGATCAGTTAATACCTTTGTATTTCTCCAGTCAGTGAGAGTGTGCGTGCTGAACAGAGGATTAAATTTAACTCTTTTTATGTATGTTTTTATTTTGGATTCTTTTTATTGTTGTCATGCATTTTCACAATTGTCTTTCTGTTGTCAGCTTTTAGGAGCCTGTGTATCAAACTGTGGAAAAATATTTCACTTAGAAGTGTGTTCTCGTGATTTTGCCAGTGAAGCTCGAAGTATAATAAATAAGGTAATTTTTTTATAACCGTAAGCACTGGCGGAGACTTATTTTGGTAACTTCCTTGCTTTGTCTCACCATAGCAAAGATTTGGCAAAACTGATGTTGTAGTTAATATGCATTTTCTAATTTTGGTGCAATTGCAGATACTGTTGGCTGTTTGTCTTATCACTGAAATCTGTGTACTTTAATTTTTACTATGAAAATATGATGTATTCAAGAACTGGCAAGTTGCTGATACCTACTCCACATTTTTACAACATTACATGAGCAATTTTAATTAAAATCTGTGACTCTTACTAAGCTCAATTAATTTGATAAAGGTGAAGGCAGCTTTTCTTGAAGAGAGTTTTTATTTGGCTTGAGTGAAATTAGTGGGCTGAAGTGCAAAGGGAAGATTGTGAGAAAGTGGAACTTCGTTTTTACAAGGAAAAGGATAAAGTTTTCAGACAACTTTATTAGTGTCCAGAGATTCTCAGAATGCTGAACGAGGAAAACGAGACCTAAATGGTTTGGGTGAAGCAGCTGATGGGATTTAAATCTAGTTGTGATGAATGGGAGTGAGCAGCAACAGCTTTCCCCTAATTACTGCTCCAGTTGAAGACAAAAATGGCTAATGGGTTAAAAAGAAGTTAGTCTTCAAATATATGGGAGGCCTGGAATCATCAGAGGTGGAGCAAAGCAATTAAGGAAACTAATAAAATTGCAGGGAAGCAAAATGAGTTCACGGCTCTTCTGTTTCTCGCTTTGTGTGGAAAAATAGGTCTTAAAGTCCTCCCCTTTGTTCTCATTAGCCGTGGTCCATTCTGAAATAGAACGTTGACCTTCGTGGTCTGACAGCACTCATGGATGTAAAACCAAACCTTTAATCCCACTGAAGAATGGGCTACTGGAGCAGAATTTGTTTTCTTGTTGGGAAATGCTTACGCTTTGCCCCCGTCGCTGGCCCACTTGGAGGAATAATCTTCAGAGGGCTGATAAAATTGTACTTTCTCCCTTTCCTCCAAAAGAAAATTAGTTCAGACAAGCGTCACAAATGTCTTTGTGCTGCTGCTGAGCATATCAAGCTACATCTCCTCTTTCCATTCAACGCATGCTTGAGCCCAGACCCGTCAACGTTCTTCCTATTCAGCACGTGTTTACGTGTGAGATGCAGGCTCACGGTGTGACCTGAACTGCACTCGAGTGAGAGATCTTGAGTCGTGCAGTCCCGGGCTCTTACCCAGACAAGCCACGGGAAGCAGATGTAGGTGAGCCCAGCACCCCCACAACCCTTATTTGGATCCTTTGGGTTCAAACTATAGTCTTTTCATCAACTCTCAAACAAAACCAGGAAGCGCGTGGGGTCTGAAGTGCTTTGGTCCATGTTTGGCCCTCACGGTGACGGCATGACCTTCACATACATTAGGTGCTCTGTTGAAGAGTTGTTCTTTTGTGCTCCAATAATATTTTGAAGGCTATTACAGGATGAACAGCAGGTGATGTTTAACGTGACTGAGGTATACTCTGGAGGGTATTCTTTAACCATACAGTAGTGTGATACATGACTCTGACCTGCTTTTCTCAAGGTGGATTATCACACTGGGTGAGGTTGTTAGCGCATGAAATTGCAGTGTTGAATGAAATCGTGGTCCTAGGTGGATTTTGAGTGGCTGTAAATCCTGTAGAGGCTCTTTTGTGCAAGAGGCCAGAGGGGAATGTGGGAGCCAGAGGAATTGCAGGCAGAGCATGAATTTGATCTTGGTTTGCCCCCGCTGCAAGGAAATATCTTCATTTACCAGCCTGTCCCTGCACCTCCAGTCCTAATTCAGGAGCTAATAGTATAGACTGTCCCATGAGGTCCATGCCACTGTACATAAGGTGTAATTCCTTTTTGTGAGGGAATCTGAATCAAGGAGACATACATACATACATACGTGTGTACAGAGATGGCACAAAGATCAGGGTTTTGTGAGAAGTCACAAGGAGAAATGTGTTCTGGCATCTGAGGAGAATACAGCAGAGGTCATAAAAGGTAGTGGAAGGGTATTGTCTTGTAGGGAAAGACTATCTGATATTGCACCAACTGAGATGATTGGGAGGGGAAGAGCGATAGAAGTAATGAAGAGAAAGTTGAGGTGAAATGGAAGGTAACTAACGCAGAGGTGCATGCAGAAAAATTGGTGTGTGATAGCCTGAATTGGTCTCTCTAAAACTATTGAGGTGGAAACATGGCTAACATTTGAAAAGTCAGGTCTTTTGCCTTAACTGGTCCTTAAGCCCCTAAAAGGGACGCCGCTAAAATAACAGCAGTATAGGTAGGGGAGCTGCCTGCAAGATCCGAGCTCTGGCTGTGCAGGGGAATTTGCCTCAGAGGATTGCTGTGAGGGTTGAAGGAGCCCTGATTTTGAATAACCAATTGTTTGGGAGAATCAGGGAAAACTGAACAGGCTGTGGCTGTGCTGGGTAACGGTGTTGGGAACAGCTGTGGCAGCTTCCCAACAAAAGGGTGGTGCTCCAGAAGCCAAGCGTGCTGTGTGTAACATCAGAATCGTTGCATAAAAGTCCATATATTCTGGGTTTTCTTTTCCAAATTTTCTTAATCGAGACAATTATTAATTATTGAGGATATTTATAGTAAACTGGTTTTGGTAACAAAGTGTTACTGAGAGGGAACGGCTATTTCTGTTCATTTTGAGTGACAAGCATCCCTTTCTATGCAATTTCGTCTTCTAGGCTCATCCGAAAGTAAGTGAGAAGCTAAAAACCCTAATGGTGGAGTGGTCGGAAGAATTTCAGAAAGACCCGCAATGTAGCTTAATATCTGCAACAATTAAATCTTTAAAAGAAGAAGGCGTAACTTTTCCTGCAGCTGGATCGCAGGTGAGAGCTGATCCGGGTTACGCGGCTCCGTTGGGTTCAGTGTTCCTGGCAGGGAACAAAATGAAAATCTGTCCAGATGAGATCTTTTGTGCTTTCCATCAGAGGAGAGTGCAGTGCTCGTTCTCGTTTGGGTGCCTCCTCACGCTGAGGTTCGCTTCTGTTCGTTCTGCTTTTTTATGGCCTCGCTTTCCTGAGAACAGGCTAAAGGCTATTTCGTGATGCCCTTATGAGCTGTTTCGTTTTAGATGCTTCTTTTGTTCCAATCATTTTTAGAGCTTCATTGAGCTGTCACCACCTTAAATCGAAGCAATTCTACGCCCACACTTTGTACTTGGTGTTTCATGGTTCTAATTGCTGACTTGGAGCACATACCTTCATTTTTCTTCACGGTGTCTCACAAGACAAAGGGCAGTATCTGGAACTGAGACACTTTTGAGGCTGATCTGTGCTATGCTCTCCTTTTCTACTCTTTCTTGTTCATGCTGTTACCTGTCCGTGCCAGGAACTGTCCTGGCTCTGCAGGAGGTGCTCCAATCCCTAACCTCACCCTTTGTATTTTACTTCTGGGGGTGTATTGTGCCTAATCTCTGATGACAGGTGGTTTTTTCTATGCTCTATTATTGATGCTTCTAAATATTTTCTCATTAATTGTGAGTCAGGTGAAGATCAGTCCTGAAAATTAGACCTGCAGCTTCTACAACATATTCCTTACATGAAGTTTACTTTTCTCTGTATTAAACAGAGGGTGGGTTTTTTTTGACTTTTACAATCTTTCCTTCCTCCACAAAGATGTTTTCACTTCTAAATCTAGGATATGTGTTAAAACATATGGCAGAAACATGGAAGATGTAGAATACTGGCAACCAGTTACGCTTCCTTTCCTACAAATACATATAAAATGACATCTTGATGTTTTTACCTCATATGCTTCACTTCAAACAAGCAAAGCTGAGGTTGTTAGTCTTTGCTACGCTTGTGCAGAATTGTTTTTGAGGACCACTGGTAAGTCCTAGACATGGCTAGTGTTGGAAACCAGATTCTTCATTCCTGGGATGTGCGGGAAGACTTCCTTGTTGGAATGAAAATTCTAAGAATGATTTCACTGGGCTGTTGCGGAGATTCCTATTTAACTCAGCAGCTCCCAACTTGACGTGCATTTGCTTTTCCTTCCCATGGTCCCACTAGCAGAGATAGAAGGTGGCTTTTTGCTCTGATACGGGGAGCAATCTCCCTTTGCAGCGTGTCCATCTGCTGCTTAATAACTTGGGTCTTTGCAGACGTAGGGCTCCAAAGAGCTTTTCCTCCCTTTTGAAGGGAGGGTTGGAGGCCTGGAGGACAAAGGTGGAAAGAGCAGTCATTTAAATGAGTGTTCTCACTTTATTAAATCAGACTAAAATAATTATTTAAATGAGATCAGCTATTTTAATTAGATCTGATTGCTTGTTTTACTCTGGTCCTTGCTGATAGCAAAATAAAACCTGGCTGAGATTCTGAAGAGTAATGTTTTTTGTTCTAGAGGGTCATCAGAGGATTCACTGTCGAAATGCAGTGGGGCAGATAACCAGGAACAACTTATTATTCACTTTTTTAGTTATATAATTATAGACCGTTCTTTTTCCTTTGCAACCTGAACTTACTCTGCTGTTAATACATTTTGCAGGCTGCCACAAATGCTGCTAAGAATGGTTCATCATTAAGTAAAAACAAGGAAGATGAAGATATCGCTAAAGGTAAATCGCTTGTCGCAGCCTTGGGTTAGACTTTGTGCTCTACAAGTTTTGTTAAAATGCACAGGCATAGGAAGTTGTTCTCTCTTCTGCAGCACAGAAGGGAAGGCAGGGGCACAGCAGGGTGGGAATTAGTGGATTGTGTCATTCGAGGTGTTTTCCTCATGGATGAGGGTTTGGGGTGAGGAATTCTTCCCCGTCACGTAGCCATTAGCGTTGTTTGGTGACAGCTTTCTCTCTTTTCCCTTCTGCACCCACATGTTTTATTGTAGCCTTCATCTCGATGCTTTAAAAAAAGTAATCATAACATTTGAATGTTTTATTATTTCTCCTCTTGGATATAGTTACTGTTGCTCATCTGTCACAGTGACGAATTTGTCAGTATTTCTGATCATGCTAATGATGCTGCTGATATATTAAATATAAAATATTAGAGAAGCAGATACAGACCGTATTTATAATATAGCAGCAAGTATTTTTCTTTTTATTAGGAAAGCAAACTGCCTTTGTATACAGGGATAAAATACACAAACTATTTTTTTTTCCCCTCCCCTAATTGTAGCTATCGAATTGTCCTTGCAAGAGCAGAAACAGCAACAAATGGAAACTAAATCCTTGTACCCATCTGCAGAAATCCAGCAAAACAATCAGAACGCCAGGAAGGTGCGGGCTCTGTATGACTTTGAAGCTGTCGAGGACAATGAGCTCACCTTTAAAAGTGGAGAAATTATTTTTGTTTTGGATGACAGGTATAATATACTCTGATGAAGGTGCTTTAATTCCAGAACTGTTGTTTTCTTAGGATGGTAATCTTTTCCTCTGATGATATTTTTTCATACAGAAATGTATATTTTCACTCTGGCCTCCCTCAAATCCCTTTATCTTCCACGAGTCTTTCTATACCCTAAGTTTTTGACCTCAAGTCATTTTTTGGTGCAGGGAGAACCTCAGTGTATTACGTTGGGTATTTCAATATGTAGGTCCAATTGGTTTGGAGTTTTTAAGATAAAAGTTGTTTGGTTATTACGAATGTCGTAGGAATATACTTATGCATTACAGTGCTAAATTCCAGCTTCTTCCAGAAATTGTTGAGTTTCTGGCTATCAAGCATCAAATCTGCTAAGAATAAAACTCAAGAAATGATACTTAAGATAATTATTGTTGTTGTCACTGTTGCCCCAATGAGAGCTAAGAAGCAGAAGTTCTTCCCTGCTAATGCTGTTCTAATTTCATGGGCTGTGAGACATCAATTATATTTCTAATGTTAGTCCTCACTACTTGTGTACTTCTTGCAAACTTTTAGGTGAAGCTCTAATGGGCTATCATCTAATCAATCTAAAGAATTGAAGAGTTGTGCTAAATTTGAGTGATTGCTACCAAATTACCTCCCCTGATCCCTTCTTCCTTCCCACTCCTCTGCCCTTTGGCAGCTCCTTTGGCTTTGCTGCTCATCTCTACGAATGTTCTCCTTTGGCTTTGTTATTGGATACACAGGGAAACGGTGTATTAGGTAGCACAGGTTTTCTGTCAAAAGCCCAAAATATGTCGCTGACGGTAGCATTAATACATCTTTATTTCCCCAGTGACACCAATTGGTGGAAAGGTGAAAATCACAGAGGAGTAGGACTGTTCCCGTCTAATTTTGTGACTTCTGACTTGAATGTGGAACCCGAGGCAGGTAAGTTGGCTTTGAAACCTGCCAGATTATTTTAGAAAGGTGGGTTTATGGTGGAACTACTAATTAGCCCATCAACAAAATAATTTCCTGAGATCAGCCCAAGGAAAGAATCAAGGGAGAAATCCTGCCCTTGTTTCAAACAAGCAAGCTTATACGGCTGCTGTAGCTCAACGATTTCTGTCTTCTGATTCTCTTCGAAGTTGTTACCTTTTTCCTGTTACAGAAACTCAGTTCAATTTACCATAATTCTTTGGCAGTACCATTTTGCATCTGAATCCAGTCACTTGCCATTTAAAATGTCAAAGTCTCTTTTCAGACCAAGTATAGAATAACACCCATACCCATGTCAGTTGTTTGTAAGAATCACATTGTTAGCTTTATTCATGCTCATGGTACCAAAATAAATCTTAATGCTTGGCTTAAAGTAACTGTGTGTGTGTCGGAGGTGGTTTTTAGATGCTAATACGACTCAAGAGCCTTTCCCTTGCTGGGCCTGGGTTCACAGTCGGGCTAACAGCCCGAAGGAAGCAGCTTGTCGGAATGTTGTCCCTTCTCCAGCAGCTGGGCGCATCGCTGCTTAAAGTACTTACTCAAATCTCTCTCTCATTTAAAGATCTGATGGCAAGCAAGGGGAAAAACGCGTATTTTGAGTTAGCATACTAACACAGCTGCAGAAAAGAAACCAATGTTTGTTCTTTCAGCAACTGTGGATCAAAACTCTGTTCCTGAGGATACTGCAGAAGAAGTTAAGAAAGTAGAACCTGAGCCAGTTTATATAGATGAGGTACGCAGTCACTTTCAATAAAAAAAATTGCTGAGATTTTACACTGGTTGAAACCTTTTTTTGTTACTGAATGTTGACAGATAACTGTTTTTATATAAGGAACTTGAAAATTTGAAAACGTAAACATTCTCTGCCATGCTTCAAAAATAACTGTTCTTCTCTTCACCTTTCAGGATAAGATGGATAAAACACTGCAGGTACTTCAGAGTATAGATCCTACAGATTTAAAGCTTGATTCTCCAGACCTTCTAGACTCAGAAGGTACTTGGAACACTGAGTTCCCTAGTTTTTGTATTTCTTCTCCACTTTTTGTGGATTGAGCTGGTAGTTCTTTGGCATTTATTTTAAGCTTACAGAAGCCGTGGTCTGCGGTAATAGCCTGCTGCAGAATAGCTTGGTTCACAGTGGGAGGGTGGGGCTATATGTATAACTCTAAATTCTCTAATAGTTGCCAAGCCAACTCTGTGTTTAGCAGAGCAATTTGCATAACTTCCAGCTACTCTGCGATGCCTGAGCTTTGCCAGAGCCAGCCACATATAAAAACTCTGCTTGAAACAAGCAATTGATTTTTGTGTCAAAATTTCTCCAAAAGACTGCTGGCTGGGAGGGAAGGGGAAGCTCAGTTCACTTAGGAGCCAATTAGTTCAAGGTGTGTAATAACTATTGAGCGTACATTAAAAAAGGAACGTGGAATGGAAAAAGGGGAGGTAAAGGAAGCTCTGCTGTCCCACTGATCGAGGTGGATTCACAGGCAGTCGAGGTTAGATGCTCCAGTAGGAGGTGACAGTCATTAGTCCTGCACAGTGCAAGCAGAAATGCCAAATATTCCGTGTTTTTCATCAGTAGCTTTTTGTTCGAGAGGGTGGAGGGAAAGAGGATGACGAAGCAGAGTAACTGAGGTATTTCTCCTGCCTGTTTGTGCTGGAGGAATGGGACACACGTGATGACTAGGTGCACTCTCCAATTTCATATGTTGTTTTAGGGTACTTGGTTAAAGTAATTTCTAGCTGCATTTAAAGTTTTAATTGTGTAAGACATTAACTACCTTCACGCTTTTGTCTTCACAGATATTTGCCAACAGATGGGTCCAATGATAGATGAAAAACTCGAAGAGATAGATAGGTGAGCCGTAACGTACCTTCTGCATTATTTACTATGATTTACTTTAAATTGTGCGGTCATACTTAATTATTTTTTTTTTGGTACTTTCATCTCCTAAGCTAGAAAATCCTGCAAGAAAGCCATTTTGACAATTCCACCTTTATTTTTTTTTAATGCTTAGGTACGTAGTCAGATTTGAATGCTGCAGTCCAAAACTCACTGCATAAGTTACTGGGTGTAGGTTTATATTGGCTCTGTTGGACCGTAGCCTTTTGCCCTCTGTCTAGGGCTTGGTAGAGAAACTTAGTCTTCGTGTGTATTTGTTCTGAAACAGGAAACATTCGGAATTATCGGAATTGAATGTGAAAGTTCTAGAAGCTCTGGAGCTCTATAACAAACTGATGAATGAAGCACCCATGTATTCAGCCTACTCGAAGCTCCACCACCCTGCACAATACCCACCTACATCTTCAGGCGTTTCGGTGCAGGTCAGTATCCCTTTGCTGGAAATAGAGACTTTCCCGATATAGATTTCTATTTTAAAAGATGACAGCAAAAATGAAGCGTATGCTTTCTTGCTAGCCTACGAACAATCTGACATTGCCTGGTGACTTTTTATAGCCTTTAGAATAAAATATCATTTACGCCGTTGAAGAGAGTACTTCAGTTTGCAGTTACCTGCTTGTACAATAAGGGGTAATCGTTAACTTTGCCCTACTTAATGGAAAGACACTCCGTTGAAAATACATAAAGGTTCCTTCCGTGATTAATTTTGTCCAGTTAGAGTTGTGTGTTTGGGCAGCTCGGTGGATGTTCTTGCTGTTAGTCATGTCCTTAAAGTAAAATGTTACCCCCTTATCTAATAGCGGGGATGCAGGTGAACTTTAATATTAGTGCATTAATCATGAGTGCAGTGTACTTTTTCTAAATATAGAAACCCTAGTCTGGTTTTAGCTCCCTTTTTTGTTCTTAAGAAATGAACATGTTGTATTAGGGGGTGTAGTTGCTCAAAACTGTTTCACAGTATCTCTAATGTGCCATATTGATGTTTTAAGGAAACAAAAATGGAGGAGAAAGAGATTTTTTTAAAGATCATTTTGGAGGAAAGTGTAGAATGAGTGTTTTTAAGTGAATTTCACTTTAATGTTAATTGTTCAGTGGGAAAAGAATAGTTGCCATGGCAACTGCTAGATCTGAAAATATGTCAGTTAAAAGTAATTTCATGTCCTTAACTGCTGGTAGTGATGGAAAATTCATTATATTTGGAGGTTAAAAAGTAATTTAAGCCAGAAGGCAACTGGAGCTTACTGTTTCTTCCAAGATGCGTGCTTCCAGCGGTGAGAAATGTGAGGTAACGCTGACCGTGCTGAGCTCAGCACAAACCCGACGAGCAGCAGAGACTTCTCTAGACTAAGCACGTTCTGTAGACCATTCCACCCGTTCTATCTGAATTTTCAGTCAAGACTTGCATTGCCTTAAGCCAGAAATGCAAGAAAAAATGTTTTTCCTTTCCTTTCGTGTTATAGTCTTAGGATATTCTTAAGTTTTAATTTCCAAAACGTGTTAAATAACAAATCTCGTGTGGTGCTCACCTTCCTACTCCACACTGGACCTCAAAATATGCAAGGATCAAACATTTTAAAGACAAGGCAAATTAGAAAGAAAGAAGGTTTCTGGGAGGGGCAGAGATCTTATACATGATACAAAAGGTTCTTCTTTCAGATATTAAGCCCTGACCTCATTAACGGTCCATTTCTGGGAAGGTACCTTCTGATGAAGTAAAGGATGCCTATTTAAAACGTGTTATGAGAAGTCACGTGTTTTGGTTTTAGAACCTGCTTGGAAAACTCAATTGATGTTCATTCAGCCTTTGAACCCTGTCCATTGTAGAGCTACCCTGTACCACATTTGCTGCTACTTAACTCAAAATAAGAGGTATACAATGTGGGTGTTTTTTTATTGACAGTCGTATCCTGTGCAGCCACCTAGTGGAAACTACATGATGCAGGGTGTCCACCAAGTCACCATCTCCCCAGGCTACAGCCTAGGACCTGATCAGATGGGGCAGCTGAGGTCTCTGCCTCAAAGTATCAATTCTTCTGGAGCAGCTCAGCCAGCTCAAGCTGCGTATTTAAGGTATTGCTTCAGCAAACTGATAAATCACCTCCTTGATAGTAATTTTACTACTTTGTCTAGAGGTTGTGTGTCCTTGAGATATTTACGGTGACGCGTGATACTGTTTGATCGTTTTGAAAGCATACAGATCACTTTTGGACTGAGCAATATTCTTCTTTGCGAATGTGCTTATTGGATAAATAGGCGTGAACTTGTCGGAATTAGATTTGGTTTGTCTTGTTACAGCCCAGGGCCGGATTCTGTGTTGAACCAGACCTACGTGAACCAGAGCCCTGCCCTTCCGTCGGCCGCCGGCGCAGCTAATTACAGCCCGCAGCCGCTGGGGCTGTCGGTGGATATGTCAGCCTACCAGAACAACTCCTCCAGCCTGCCTCAAGGACCAGGTTATCCCCTGGCGGTTCCGCCTCATTCCCTTCTGCAGCAACAAACGAATTACCACCAACAGCCTCTCCTTTAAAACCAAACCAGCTCCTGTGTCTGAATTAGTGAATAAAGGTTGCCTGACCTAATGATTGCGATGAAAACCTGTCACGGATGTCAAACCACATTTTCCTTTTAAATAACCCAACTTACTGAATTGGGGTGATGCTGAGTAAAAATATGCATCAGACCTGTTTGTTAAGCCTTTGCATAAAGATAGCTTGAACTAGAGTAGCTGATGGTTTAAAATAATTTCAGATTACTTTGAGCCCTTACTTCAGTGGTTTCAAGAAACGCCGCTTGCAGATCTTAAGTTAAAATATTGTCCAAAAAGACTCTTCTTTCAAATGTCTTTCTGAAAACTTGAGGATGCTTAATCACTGTTACGCGTTGCTCTTGTTATGCGTTGCCTCCTCCGGTATCTTACTTTCCAAGTGGCTTTAATGAATCTCTGCTGATTTATTCGCCGCCTTCTCTCCCCGTTGCCGTAGTGAGCTTTCCGGCGCGACGTGTGATTGGAACAACTACACGGGGTCTGGAGAGGAGAGAGGGGAGAGGAAACTATTTGATATTGTGACAGCAAGGACCGTGTACCTACAGAAACGTGAGAAGGGAGATTTTTACAGCGCTGCCTGTGAGGTTTTTGGGAAACTACGGAGACCTCCTGAAGGTGTTTCTCTTGAAGGAAAGAGTTTTGCTGGAACTGGCTTGTGTTTCTCTGTCGGAGGTGGCACTGCACGCACAAGTCTCCTCTGCGAGAGCAGGCGAGGGATGCTCCCAGCTGCCTGTGTGGGCTCTCTCTGGATACAAGGTGCTCAGCCAGAAACTTGTACAGAACCGCTTTTCTTTTCCTTTTCGGATGTATTTAGAAGTGAAGGAGTATCGTAGTTCCTTGGGGTGAAGGAGGGGCTCAGGAATGTTTGAAGCTTAAGACTGTGAGAATCTGCCTTGTGGAACAGGAATCGTCTTTATGGGACCAGGAGGTTCTTGCCTCTCTTGGATTTCCTTTCTCTGCCACCGTTTCCATGGCTAGATAAATGCCAATTACGGTCAGATAAACTCTTAAACCGTTTAGAAAAGGTGTATTTAACATACAGTCTGTACAGGCAGGATACACGTGCTCTATCAGTGGGACTGTACTCCTCGTTTAATACAAGGAGTGATTGCGTATGGAAAATAACAAACGAGTCTTTTAGGAAAGGAATTGCCTTGGAACCATGGAAATGTAGCGTTTGGTGGCTGAAAAAAGAAATCTGAGAATTTCTTCCTGATGCACTTTTTTAATGGGTGGGGTTTGTACAGGAGGAGCAGATGAGCTGAATTATCTTTCAGGAATGTGGGATTTCTTTATTTTATTGTTTCAGCCTCTTGAAATAAAATCACTTCATTCTTCTGACTTTAGCATAGTCATGTTTATACCTATTTTAACAATTTTATGATGAGTAATGATCTTTAGATTGGGAAAATAATGGAATCAAATCACTGATAAAAACATCTCGATTAAATGCATGAAACTCCCAGATGTCTAAATAAGTATGTTTGGTGGATAAGTTTTCTACCAAATGAGAACTATCAGATTGCAAACTGTTGTTGAGTAATAAAAAAACACCCTTCACTCAGCGCCACCTCCATTTCTTTTACTTTTTTATTTAATTATTTGGTATCATGACCTTACTCATTTGCAGCCTCGTGCTTATGCAATAAGGTATTCAGTACCTGCTCTTTAAATCTTTTTATTATTATTATTTAAATCTGTGCAATTGGAAGGAAGCTTTTGTCTTTCCTTTTGACATGACTTTAATTTGTCTTTATCCTTCCCCCTGAAGTAGCTTAGTATAAATAGCACCTGTTGCAATACTGAAGTATTTTGATAACTCGTTCCTTGCGTTCTGTAAGAAGAATAATTACTTTCAATGCTGCTGTTCAAAGTTCTTTTTGTTTGGAGATTGTGTTGGTTTTTTGGTAAGAGTTTACTTTGTTCCAAGTCGGTGTGTAGTCAGATGAACCCTTGGTGTCAATTCTGTGGATTCTCCTTGTTGGCTAGAAAATTGAGATTAAGGGAGGTATTTTTCTTGGATTTAAAACCTTGGTCCAGCAGAAATACTGGGTATCTTACCTTGAGATGGCTAGGCACATGGGATTTGATTATGTTCAGTTCGTTATTAAGTATAAATAATGTATATACTCATTTGTCTGAGATTTTCTACACAGCTACATATACGTGTCCTGTCAAAGCCTGAAATTTTATAAACGCAGGATTTGTCACTCTGTTGTCTCTCCTATTCTTAATTCTGTGATATGCAACTTGTAGATAGTGTAAGATAATTTAATTATTATTAAAATAGTGTATTTAGAGGGTTTTGGTGTTAATAGGATCGTTTTTTTTTTTCTCTTCATACTTCTATACATTATCATATTTATTTTTAAGGCCTGATTGTAACTGAACACGCTGCCAAAGGATTTCTCTAACTTCCGGTTTCTACCTGCTGTTTTGTATCGGGAATCGACGGTAGATAACTTCGGCTTTTTCATAGAAACTCTTAATGGTTAACATAGAAATCTCTGCAACTTTATAATGAGAATTGTATTGTAATATATTTGTTTCCTGGGCGTTGAGAATATCAATACTAGAAAATTTTTTCTTCTGGTGTGAGTTGGCAACCTGTTACGTCTCAGTTATAGTCAGCCCGAAGCAACAACTGAATTTGTCTGTATTTCCACCTCGCAGAGACGTGTTGGGAGGAGTTGTGGTCTTTCACGCGGCCGTGGTGTGACAGAGGCGTTGTCTGTTCGATTTGGTACTGAAATCGCAATGTTTCAAAAAAGAAATCAGATCGTTTCTGTAAGGAGTAAACGTTAAAAAAAAAAATGATGTTCTGTGTTTGTTTTACTTCAGGTTTTTGTTCATAGGTGTTCGTGGACTTGTGGAACAGTGTCGTTCTTTTGAAGGCTGTCCCCAAGAAAGGGGAGTTGAAGGGGACATGGCTGCAGCTGCAATCTCTTATAGGAACTATTTTCTCATAGGAAGGTGGCTTTTTTTCCTTATTTTAATCTATGCATCTTTTGTAAGAAATAATAGGCGCTACTCTTGCGTACACTGAACACTGTGATGTGTCTGTTGGACAGACAAATAACTTTTGAGAATCAATGGCTCTTGCCAAGTTAAATTTGTTGTGAGGCTGACTCAAACCTTTCTGAATTGGTGAAAAGGGAAAAAGAAGGGGAGGAAACGGGGCTGGGGCAGGTTCTGAGCTCCCTCAGCTCCGCTCCCGTCACTGTGCCATCTTCTGGTGACCTGGTGGCACTGGCCTGGACTGGGGAGCCAGAACAAGGTTCTGCTGCTGTTTTGTGGGCGGTGGGGGGGTTAAGGTGAATATGTCCTGGTTATTAGATGTACCACAGTTCTTACAGAAAATTGTCTTAAAGAGTTTGCAGTATTAGGAGGAGGGGGTGTGTTTCATTGGGGTCTGCAATCCGCGTGCGTTGCCTTGTGTGAATAAAAACACGTTTGTTTAACAGCCGGGGCTGAGGAGTCTTCTCTTTGCGACGCGGTGAAGTCCTTCCCAGGAAAATAAAGCAAAAGCCCCGTGAGTCGTGTGAGCGAATGCTGTGACCGGACACCAAAAAAATGGACACCAAGTCCCATTAATTGTTACTTAGGCATAAATGATGAAATGCAGTGATTTATTTACAGCCCTTTCCAGTTCCTGACCCCCATGGGCTGGTTTCGGGCCACTTCAGGCTGCGGATCTAAATCTTACGAAGCCAAACGTTTACTGAATTTGCTGGCAAATGGTTCTTTGGTTTTCATTTCAAATCTCAACCTGAACGTTTCTACCTCTCCTTAAAGCGAGACAGCGCTGTGTTAGTTTCCTGGGTGGAAGGAAGGAAACTTCCGCTTGGGAAGGCGGCCCTATGCTCAGTCACACTAAGATTAATTTTTTAAAGAAAAGTATCCTTCCTGCTACCCATTCAATGATTAAACTGAATTTAAAAATAATCTAATTTAGAACTACAGCATTCATGACCCACATTCATCTTGAAAGCAGGCTGCCTGATCTCATCCGCGGAATTGGAAAAAAATGGGCAGTTTGTGTCTATGGAAAGAGAGGAAGGACTGTTTGCTCTGTGTGTGTGTG
>VXAK01006871.1:82683-93349 GCA_013399435.1 Arenaria interpres | reverse complement strand
CTGGCACATGGAAAGTGTGCTGTGTACCAGGACTCCCAGGTCCTTCTCCTCAGTAGTGCTTCCCAGAAGATCCGTCCTTAACCTGTATTGGTGCCTGGGGTTCTTCCTCCCCAGGGGCAGGACCTTACATTTGTCCTTGTCAAACCTCATTAGGTTCTTCTCTGCCCAGCTCTCCAGCCTGTTCAGGTCACACTGGATGGCGGCACAGCCCTCTGGGGTGTCAGCCAGCCCTCCTAATTTGGTATCATCAGCAAACTTGCTGAGGATACACTCTGTCCCTTCCCTAGGTCATTTATGAATATGTTGAACAGGACTGGGCCGAGTATTGACCCCTGAGGGCATCCCCACTGCTTTCCATACAGTGCATCCTAAAGAGATCTGTGACTCTGAGCTTTAGACCTGCAGCCATCCTGCACAGGATGTTAGTGTTGTTCTCAGGATGACCCGTTTTGTAAGATCTCCGTTTCAGTTAAGACAAGCACCTTCGTACAGCACCTGCTCCATTCCCCTGAGTCTTGTCAACCAGCAGTGTGGTGTAAGTGCAGCAGCATTTCCACCTCCATTTTCTTGGTCTCCTGAGCTCAAGTTTTGGTACACACTGTACACCCTGCATGGAGTTAGCCTCCCATCCACTGATGGTCTGCAGCCTTTCCAAGTGAGCATAGGCAGTTCTGCAATTCCCTGCAAAAACCAGGCAAAATTCTCAGCTTCACGTGGTATATACAAAATCAGCTGGCCTTGATAGTTTGGGTTCAGCTTTTAGCTTTTCCACTTTTTTCGAATTGCAACTTAAAGTGAAGCTCAGCCCTTCAAGTACACACCACACAGACTGAAAACACAGAGGTAGATAGCACAAACCATGAGTGTCATAGGAAAATACATGCTCCTTGCCAATGGTGTGGCATTGCGGAGCACTTTATAGAGGATAGATCTGGATCTTTTCTGCCCAAAAGTACAGATGTGCTGAGATTCAAAGGCTTGTTTCTTTATAATAATTAAAACCACATGCAAAGTGGGTATCTAGCCTTGGGTTGCCTCTCAGCTGTGGTGGACTTCTGATTTAGCAGACTTTTTTACTCTAAACATAAATCATTGAGAACTGACTTCTGTTTCTACCCAGGAATTTACTGTATTAAATTTCTGCTCTAGGAGCATCATAATTACTAGCAGGATTGTCATATATATGTACATGTATATATGTATTTCAAAACATATCTATGAAGCAGAAAGGAAAAGGCAAGGGAAGAATTGTGTCATTTATCTGAACCAGAGCTAGTTAGAATGACCTAACTCAACTTCTAGAAGTCTGAATGAGAGACTGCAATGTTCCTAAGAAAACTGAGAAAGCAGGTAAAGGATTTGTGACAAAGATGACTTGTATAGAGCGAGGAATGCAAAAGCTGATGTTGATGCTTGACAATGTAACTTTAATTTTGTCAAAAAGGCAATTGAAAACTAGCCAGGGAACGTGGTGTAGAGATGTAAAGCACCTCCCATTGCCTACTGCTTGGGGAGCTGCAAGATGAGTGACTCTATGACTTTTGTTTTGAATAGTTTTGAATGTTTGAAGAGAGGGTCATAGATGAAGGCAGCTCAGCAGCCATTCAAAAAATTGGGAAAAGTCATCAACTGCTGCAGATGTTCTTTAACTAACCAAATGTTACTGGGGATGAAACACAAATACTGGGCAATATTTAAAACAGAACTTGACCTATCAGGAACAGGACTGCAGTCTGTTCACACAGGAATGCAAAATTGCAACTGTCCTAGGGACTATATCTTGGACGTCAAGTCCAGCTTTCTGTGGAACACAGACTGAGCAGCAACACTTATTTTGAAGTGGCAGGAACATTCCTTGCACATTCACCAGATATCTCAGACATGGGCACTGTGGCAGTGTCTGAAATGACTGGATGCAAGTGGAAGTTGTAGCATCTTTTCCTGAAGATAAAGAAAAAGACAAAATTAATTTGGTTGCCTGTGGACCATGCCACAGAGATGGCGTGCAGGGCTGAGATTTAAAATCTCCTTACTGAGGATATCCTCTGTACTCAGTGATGTGCAGCTGCCTGGCACTTCCAGCCAGATGCCTACACTCCACAGGAGGTATATCCATCTATGGATCCATGATGGGAGCTTTTCCTCAGGATTTTCAGTGGTTCAGGTGTGTGGACAGTCACCAGTACCTGGTTCAAACCTGCCTCAAACAGTAACACTCAAACAGGACACTTCAGATATGCTAGGGAGTAAGCACAAAACTCCAACTTTCCTTCCATAGTTCTTCAGACACAAACCACTGCTCCACCACCAGCAAATGGGCATACCCAGTTCCCAAACCACTTGAAAAAGAAGCAAAAAGTTGTTAGGTGATACCTACACAGCACAATTTTGAATTATTGTTGTTTCTCTGATTTTATTATGTTTTAAATAGGTGTTCTCAAGTTCCCCAGTCTTGCTTGAATAAGGAAAGAATAAGCTTTGTGATTGTCATTGCTTATACAAAACACTTGTTTGTGGGAACTTGCTGTGCTTTTGTTTCTCCGATAACTGCTCAGACTCTTTCACTGAGCACAACCAAAGACCTTTTTTTTGACTCCGCATTAGGAAAGTACAGTGGGTTTCTGAGGATGGCAGCTGAACACAAACCTTGCTAGGGCAACTGGCACAGGTTGATCAAAAATTGTTTTGCAGTCATGGTTTGCCTCACTGTACTTTTAATTCAGTGAAAATGCTGTTGACAGTATTTATTAGATCTATTAGCCACAACATGGCAGAAAAGTTGATATACTTCCCCGGGATATTTTGCTGACATTTTCATACTCCTATTGAGATGGTCAGGAGCTGTTTCATAAAATCTCAGTAAAAGGCTAACGTAGGTTTTATTTCTGTTCCAGAGAGCCAAAGGTAGTGTCCAAGTTCTCCTTGGCCAGCCAAATGATCCTACCACCCCAGCCACTGCCCTAACACCAGGTCCTCTCCTGCTGATCTGAAACTCGTGCTCTTGGCTGTACCTGGGCACAGCTGTGGGACAAGTTCCTCCTTGCTTGCACTCCACCTTTCCCAGGTTACCATATCCGTTGTCTAGTAAAAGCTCTATGACAGAATAATGAGCAAGAAAACAACAACAAAATATTTTCTAAGATTAAAATATATCCTTTTTATTATTTTATCTCTATTTTTCCTCACTTCAGGCCCCTCTGGGTCCCTCTGGAGCAACACCTCTTCCATGAATATCCCTTCTAAAGGAGGCGGATAGTTACTCTGAGTTCACTCCTACAGAGGATATATCTTAAAATCATTCAATCACAAATTATTTTTTACGACTGCAGCATTTGTCTGCCGTGTTTGCAAGCAAAAGATCTGACAGCTAGAAACACATGTTAAAAATTATGTCTGGTTTTCACTCTTGAATAGTAGATGTCTGCTCTGTCACCCTTATGCACAAACTGTTGATTGACAACCAAAATAGTTGAAAATGAATATATGCTGTGAGCATGCACATCTTTGTGCTTTGAGCTTATTTGAGCTTAAATGTCTAACTTTTAGAAAATTATGTGATGCCTGTCTAGTTTTTGAGAAATTCTCTCTTACACAAATACAGAATACTGGATTTAAAAAAAAAAAAAAAAGAAGAAGAAGAAGAAAAAGTGAAAAAAAGACTGCTACAGGTTTTATCTAGCACCCATTAAAATTGTTCAAGCCATTCACTTCACTTGGAGCTGGATGGAAATATTTTCAAACTACATGGCATATTCTTTCAAAAGTAACTGTATCTCTCTTTTCTTGCAAGTGTTTGTTGTAATGTCTTGCTAATCCTACATGAAGATACTGGAGATTTATGAGTTGCCATTGTTGCTTTTGTCTGTGCTCTCCGAGGGCCACAGCTTCTAGATCTCATTTGTCTAACATTTTTGCAATGTGCATTTTGGAAATCCTGTTTGTTAAGAATACTACATCACAAAAGCTTTGAAATAGTAGCAGGAGACATTGCTCTTGCCTAACCTCATAGAATCACGTGCTCTAATTCTGCTTAAGGAAAACTAATCATATTCAGCATATGAGAGAAAGAGCTGTATGCAGTTGGAGATGACATAAGCATTTGCATTGGAGGTAAAAATGAAGGGCCATTAATTTTATAGCATTAAATGAAGAGAAGTGTTAGAACTCTATAATTAGCTTCAATAAATACATTTCAAAGACATCTTCACAAATGAATATAGGAAGTGCATATCTATATATACTGTTGAGAGAAAATTATTATATTCTATCCAAACTCATATACTGTATCTGCAAATGTAAATATATATACCTCGACAGACTTTTCATTCTTTAAAATTGGTTTAATTGCTCTTGCCTACTAGTGGACATAATTCTAAAATAACAATCTAAAGATTTCATTGCAATTGTTGGTCTCCTGTCATCTATGGTCCGCTGAACATAAGCTGTGATTAAAAACCCATGTGAATTCTTCAGCACTGGTCGCATAGTTCAGCTCTATAACCACTTATCAGACACCTTAAATGTACTTAAACCATTTTGTATTAAAATTATGTGCTTTTTTTCAGTCTCAGACTTTGGTTTGCGGTTGTGGTTGTCGTTGTTATTATTATAATATTTTTTTTTTTCAAGTTTCTTTTACACTGGCAAAAAATGACTGCAATTGGGATCAGTTTAGTGGAGGTGTGTTCCACAAAAACCAAGTGAGGTAATCAAAAGAAACATGAGAGAGTCTCCATGTTAAAAATAATTAAAGAACGTGACACTTTACCAGCTCTAATACCAGAAAGGGATGACAAAAATTCTCCATTGAGGGTATCAGTGGACTATGGGAAGTCAATGAAATATGGAAACCAATAAGGCCAAGAACTCAAAACAAAACCAAGAAAGCCCTGTCACCCTGAGAACCTGGGGCTGCCATGCAGAGTTGAGCAGAAGTTCATTTCACCTACTACTCTTCCTCCGATGTGATGATGTCTGTAAAGTGTCATTACAAGCACATTTCTATTGGATCAAGTGCCCCTTCCAAGCTATTTGCTGCTATTAATTTAGATAACTCTATTGTCCAAGCAAATTCTTGATATCCACAGAAATATTGTTCCTTTTAAAAGTACTGTCCTCAGAGGTTTCTTTAGCCCCCTTTCCACCTTTACACTAGATGAATATCTCTTTTTAATCCCTGGAGGCTGCAGAGAGCACAGGTGCTCTTATCTCCCTTCAGCAAACCAGTCAGTCATTCCTATACTGTTATCTTGCCCCTTGTTAGTCCCCTTTCTCAGTTAAGAAAACCCAGGCCTTTTGAGCAACCCCACCATCAGGGATTTTCAGTGGTCTTGAATGCAGACTACTAAAGCTGGCTGTTCTTTTCTAGTCTGTATTAGCCAGCCAACACCCCTCAAAAATCTGGTTTGTTTAGATCCCACTGAAATCCAGGCCTCAGTGAGGACAGTGGAGGTGCCACTGGGGTTTCTTCTGGCATGTATCATACAGTCAAGGTAATACCTTGCAGGAACACTTTGTGCGCATCAACTGCCTGACCTCTCTCCATCGTATCAGACCTTCCTCTCTTCCTGTCTCCTCTACAAAGGCAGTGGTGTTGACCTTGTCTCTGCCAGACCTGCCTGCTGCAATCATCTCTCCATTTATTTTAGAGCAAACAGACAGGTATCTCCTGTCATTCTGCCCCTGGCGCTGCTGAGAAGAAACTCCCATTAAATATCTATTTTTCTCCGTGGACTCTCACCTCCCTCCTCTCTTTTTCCATGCCTCATACTTGCTGAAGGTTACACTGTGAATGTCTGTGAAAAGCCATGCCAGCTGGCCAGGTGTAAAGGTACAAGGGAGACCCCAGAGCTGAAACCTTCCTGCTGAAGCTGCCCTTGGCTCCATGCACGCCCATCTCCTGTGAGGCAGCTGGAGCCATGATGCTCCATAGTCCTCTGGTTTCTCCAGTCCAAATCAGGGCTTGGTCTGCCCACAGTAGTGGTTCCATCATATTTCCTTTCCTGCCTGTCCTCATCCACCGTCTCTACCTGGCTTTGAAGGGTATGAGGAGTGTCTTTTCACTCTGTGCTTGTGCAGAGCTAAGAACAAGTGGGCTCAGCGTCTGAGGTAGGCTCTAAACATGGGTGGGCTAATACTGCCACACCCAGAAACAGCAAAAGGCATGATCCAAACAAAAACTTATGGCAAATGATACACCACCCATGAAACAACCAGACAAGTTCCTAGCTCCTCTGTTCTATTTGAAGTTTCATTGACATTAGTGCAATCACACCAGGGACAAACTGGCAGAGTGTAACCGGCATGGGGAGGAGGTCTCCTCAGTAGCTCCCTGGGACTGACTCAAGCAGTGCTGTACGAATACAAAAGGCAAACGTCTGAGTGGCAATATGGAGACTGAGCAGCAGGAAATCTGGGCTCTTGTCTTAGGTCAGTCAGTAACAAAATATGTCACTTTAGTCAACACCTCCCATCTCGGTTTCCCCTTACACCATGTAAACTGCTCCCGGCAAAAATTTGTTCTTACAACTGTACAGTGCTACGTACACCAGGTGATAGCTGCCCAAATTAACAAAGAACACCCAAAGCAGTAGATCACTCAGTCCTGTGCTATCTGATGGCCCTTTTGATAAATCTTTTCGTGATTCTCTTGATTTTTGATTTGAAAAGCTGGTATGACATGAGAAAATAAGAGACAGCCATATCTGTGAAGGAGTTAAACAGGACCCAAATGAGTTTATGATCCAGGCCAGCTGGGCAGAGTTACCAGTAGGCTGAAGTGCACACCAGCAGGACACAGCATCCATGATGTCTCTGCAGGTGTACACGACTACCCTGGTGGAAACAGGACCTGCTGCTGGACCCACAAATGCTCTTGAGTGCAATGGCAAAGGATGGCCCTCAGTGAGGGAAAGGATGGGCCTGTAAATTTTTTTATTCTTTTATTTTGCGGGAAACAAAATCCAGGAAGGCCTTAATTTGCAGCTAAAGGACCAAAAACATTAAACAGAAATAACAAAAATCAAATACATACTGACCTACCAGTCACAATATGAAAAGCAAACAGTACAGGACTAGGAATGTGTAACATTGCAGCATTTTTATACAAACTATATATTCCAGAATTATATTTAAAAAAAAAAAAAAGGAAAAAAAAAGAAAAGCAAAAGACTGTAACAAAACACTGAGATCAGCAACCTTAAAGGACAGTCCTGGGGACAGTTAACCAATTTAAAATTAGTCATCCATATTTGTCTAGCTAGATGTGCACCAAAGGGCTCCAAACAGCCTGACCTCATAAAGACTGGGTGGAGGAAAACAATAGAGAAATAATCTTTTCAATGTCATCTCAACAACGCAGCATAACATCATCACACCTGATGTGAATAATGGTCCTTCCTGCAGCCCCGTCCCCTGTGATTCCACACTGCCTTGCTGCTTCACTCCATGCAAAGCAATTACTAGGGGCTTTACTTTCTCCAACTTGTTTTTGTTGAGAACCTAGAAAAAAACAGAATTGCAGTTTTGTCTGGTTTTCCATAATACTCCAGATCACAAAGATTTCTCAGTTCCATAGGGTTCCTTTTTAATGTCTTCTCAGAAATAAGTAACCATATATATTCTTTTCCCAAAATTTTAAATAGACTGATGGCCAGAGTGAGGTGAGGATTTTGAGGCAGTAGTAGAGCTACAAGAGTAGAGTTTCCGAGGACCAGAGATGCTTTACTTTTTGAAGACATTTTTTTCAGAAATATCTTATTGCTAGGTTGACTTTTATGATTTTGTTTCACAACAGAGATGCCAGGTATGTCTACGTGGATATGTTATATAGCTCCTGACCATGTTTCTTTGTTTTCAGATATGCTTAATTTGTGTCCAGACCATATGGTTCTTTCCATGTTAAGCCCAAGTACATGGCAAGAGATTTCTATAGTGCCCATAGCAATGTGGTAGGTTGCTGACATGTGCAATTCTATACTAGAGCCTAATCAAGAGTCTCCACCAAGATGGAGGAAAGTGACTCTCCAACTATTATACTCCATCAGCTTTCCTAGCTGCTTCAATCAATTAATTTAGAAGACTTTTGGACTAAATCAACATGAAGGAATCCTTCCATTTGACTTCTTGTTTTATGTTTCTCCTATTACAGCTCTGAGATACTGGAAAGCATATATGCCTCGGCAGGCTCCACAGGAAGGAAGATTTCTTGGCTCTTCCTCACATACCAGTGCACTGAGACTGCACAGGGAGCTGCTGTTGCTGTCAAAGTTTTGATGCATCCCTTTGCATTTTTAGATTCTGCTTTAAATAGGTAGCTGAGAAGAAAACACTTGTCAGTAGAGGTGAAGCTAGAGGTAAGCAGAAGAATGAGTGTTTCTGGAGGTCTGATTTGTCTCTAAAGCTGGGCAAGGTAGCAAAGTAAAGGGGAACTGGTAGAGGAAGTGAATGATCAGTCTTCTGGAGTAGGTATTCACCTGAGCTTCTGGGCAAGACTTGAGTCCAGGCCACTTTTTCCACCCTCTGGCACAATGAAGACTGCAAGGGTGCCTGCTCTTGATCACTTGCTCCTTGCACCCAGAGGGAGAGAGCTTGAGCTGTGAAATTAAACCAGGAACTTAAAGGTGTGGACAGAAGGTTTGTTAAGACACCTTCCAGCATCTGAGTGTGGGCTGATCTGTCAGTGTAGAAACAGCCACAATTATTTACATCTCATCCAGGGAAAGGATTGCTGCAAGATATATTGATGCCTGGCAGTGATATTGATTTGCGTCTGTTGAAATTACTCCACAGGCATTCAGCCACACCAGGGTCACTGGAAGACGTGGCTCCCCAGGCATGCACCTGTGGTCACTGATGGGACCAGTGGTGAGGGTAGCATACCGCTTCTCTTCATGCTCTTCCAGCTTCCAAATGGGACCCCATTTGTCTGGCTGTTGAGTGTCTGGTGGCTTTGGACAGTTGAATGATGTTTGAAAAGTGTTTGTAAATGGGTGAGACAAATGATCAAATTGTTGAGATGAATGGGGTTTGCACAGGTGGACATTTTTTGTTTGTGCATGTGGACTTGCTCAGAGGTTTCTTGAAGTAAATTGAGCCGACATAGTCTTGGATGCATTGCTTTAAAATTTGAGTCTCATTTCCTCAGTATGTGAGGAAATTTGGGTGAATATCTTTCAACTGAGCAGTTCATCTGCACAGAACTGTGTGCAAAATCTGGATTAAGGTCTGTACATAGTATACTTTGTAGTGTCTCTTGAGAATTTTCTATCCAATGGTTTCCAATTTCCTTTGTTTATCGTTCATTGCATGCATATGGAAAAATGTATGTCTAAAAAACCACAATGGTCTGGAGTTGTTGGTTTAGTGTTCAACACCAGGCTGGATGGGACTTTGAGTAACCTGGTCTAGTGGGAGGTGTCTCTGGCCATGGAAGGGAGGTTGAAACTCAATGATCTTTAAGGCCCCTTCCAACTCTAACCATTCTATGACTCTATGATTCTATAATTGGAATTATAAAAACTGAAATACACTGATACCTTGTATCTTCATTATTACAACACCCACCTCCCTGCTATTGCTGGGGGAGCAAGATAAAAGGAACCCTACTCCTGCAATCCCACTTAAAGACACCTCTCTCATTATAGTCAATTTCATCTCTCAACCCTTTTCCCATCATTCCTAGGAATTAATAACTTGCAACACTGGTATATATTTTATCACATTTAATAAAAATTTTAAATTATATTATAACTCATGTATATTTTCTTTAGGCCAGGAGATTATAATATTTTAGCCCTCCAAAAGCAAGTTAGCACTCTGCTCTTTGTTCATGTATGCTTTCTTTTATGATTTTATTATACAAGACATATATTTAGGTATGTCTTTACTGCTTGTTTGTTTCTCCAATTAAATTATTTTTAAGTGTCACTCCTATTTCTGAGTGGTAGGAAATGGGTCATTACAAAAATATGATCTTTTTGATTAGTTGTGAGAACCAGAGCTAGAATATGCTTTTGGATAGAGATATGGGACTTGGTATTGCTAAAGGGGCCCTTTAGTTACACTGGTTGACACCAGTTCTTGTTGCTGATTTTAACCTCTGGGGAGACACTACCCGTGTTATCCCTCAGTCAGAAGTACCAGATCTGCCAGGAAACTCCGCTTTCATCTATGCACTATTTAGATGGCTGCATTATTCATTAATTGCTCACGATCAAGAGCCTGACTAAGCTTGCCTGCTCACTGTTGCAGCTCTAGCTCACCAAATCTGTGAAAAACAAATGTCTCTGTCCCCTGTCTCAACCAGGTGCTATTGGAGACTTTCAAGATTCAAGTCCCCATGCTTACCTCTTCCAATTAAACACATAATAATAGTTAACAATCATTCTGATACAACATTTCAAATTCTTATAACCCATGTATTAATGAAAATAACTAGAGATGCTAGCCACTGCATAGTGGTAACCCTGCGGTCATGCCCAAACCATTCTCCTGTTGTCAGCTGTTTCGAGCAAGAGTGATTGAAACCTGTGTGACACCTTTACTTGACAAAAGACTTAATTCTATATCCCATCTCTGTGTGACTCCGGGGATTGGGAGAAGCATTTTCCTTTTTCTTTCCTTTTTCCCTTCCCTTCCCTTCCCTTCCCTTCCCTTCCCTTCCCTT
>VXAK01006871.1:65450-82642 GCA_013399435.1 Arenaria interpres | reverse complement strand
ATTACCTTCCGGCAGCACAAGCATTCTGTTTTTTTCAGGTTTTTGTTGACTAGAATGGTGGTGTGGGACAAATTGTACTTCCTGAACAACATTCTATAAAAGCAGCAGTAGATAATAATGACAAACAAATACAAGCTTAATATTTTGGTACAGTTTTCCACCAAACCAAATGAAAGGTAACAGGCACTAGTGATTATCTTGTCTAAACAAGGCTTCCTTGCTTGAAAGTCCTGCTCTACAAACATAAGCTGCCTTTGTCAGACATTACAATGTCAAGGTGTCTAGTAATAATAGCTGTGATATGCACGATCACATCTTTATTTATATTGCCTTTTATGGTGGAAACAATCATTGTGACATGCTTATGTTATTTAGCTTTTTCCAAGAGACATAAACACGTCTATAGTGACTCTACTTTTCATATCCCGCTACCAGCCTAGTCTCATTTCCAGGCATTCAGAATCCATATTTCACTTAAGATATTTTTTAAGCTGATTGATACATATATGAAATCTTTGCCTGGATTTTGTTCTACTGCTATTGTCAAATGCTCTACGAAGAGCTTTTGCAATAGCCTGATCTCTCCCAGTATTGCATTCAAACTGCAAACCATAAACCTTCAGAGAAAATAAAATCTCTTTAGTCTTGGATAACATTTGTGAAGCTCATTTTCAGTCATCATGATGAATGTTATATGATCACTCTTCACTGACATTGGCCTCTCAGAAATATGGTTCTGAAAACTTTTACAAGTGTGAACTAAGCATCCTTGCCTATGTGAGCATACTGACTTCCAGTTTTCACTGATACCTATAGCGTATACATTAAAATTCTCCAGATAAAACCTTACAGAGGCATGAGCACAGCACCAGCATGCTCTTTGGAAGTACTTGTGAGTAAAACAGACTTTAGCTCAGATTGAGACCTCAATAATCATCTCAGTCTTGCAAAACACTTCTTAAGGTTTGCCTTCACACTTCTTTGATATCCTTGATCAAAAAATCCTAGTTCAGAAGAAAAGACTCATCTGTAAGTTTTCAGTTGTGTTAGTCACCTTTGCTGCCTGTGCTTTCCTTGCCGTGCTCACATCACAGTTTCTAGCACTGAGGGCACATCCTGTCCTTACTGAATGATCCATCTGAGATCAGCTTGACAATGTGGGCAGTACAGCACTGGGGCAGGCTGCTGAAAGATACTGGTGAATCTCCATCATTGCAGGTTTTCAAGATGAGTAGACAAAGCCATGGCAGACCCGAGGACTAGATGTCTCCTCTTCTGTATGTCTATTATAAGTTAATGGTTCATTCACGCTGAGTCACGGTACCGGAGAACGCTTTGCAGAAGATTTTCTGTGAGCTAATGGTGCTGTTGTCAGCTACTCTAAGTCAAGGACTATGCAAATCCTTAGAAATGTTTTGAAGCTGTGTAATCCATTGTAATGCCTCCTTTTTAAAATGCCAGGCACTGTCTTGACTTGGTACTTTGCTGCAGTGTATTCAGCTCAATGCTAGTTTTTATCGATTCTAGCTTTGATCCTGGTGACTCTTTCTGCCACTTGTCTATTTTTGTGCCATTTTGGATCGCCCAGCACCCACTGTTTACAGCGCACTCTACTTTCCCTCAACTTCAAGTGGAAGCAGCTGACTACATTTGCCTGGCAAATTCTGACTGTATTATCAAAAGTTGTTTCTAGGTCTTCTGGTTGTTCACCATTGCCTGGGACAAGGACCTCATCCCTGATCAACGGCATGGTTAACCCTTCCAGCCCAGCAGTGAGTTTGCGCCCTCAGGGCTTGGTCATTCAGAATACTTCTGTTTACTTCCATTTTTCTTCTTTTCTATATTTAAAAGCATATAAACCTTATGCTGAAGAGTCTTATGAAAGAAGATATGTTTATGCAGTGTGCAGGGCTCCTCAAATTTATGTATGACAGTTTCATAGTTAGCCCTCTCAGTGTGAGTTAACAGAAAACTATTAAGAACATCAAGAGTTTGAGATCCACTGATTGCCAGAAATAAAGTTGCTTTCTGATGATCTGCCGTCTTGGTGGGGCTTACAGCTTGCAGAGACAGGGGAAAGTCCTGCTTAAACCATCTCCACTGGTCCTTGCCACATCCAGCAATCTCATGATGCTGCCTTTAACTGCTCCCTTCTGACTTTTGGGAACTTTACCGAGGTTCATTTTATAGGTAGTGGCAGGTATTGTTCAGTAACTGGCCAGAATCAAGGCATCTACAGACTCCTTCTTCATTTGGCTCAGTGCACGATGTAGGAGCTGGTCCCACCGGTACATTTCAGAGCCCCATGTGTCCCATGGGAAAATACCCCAGCCAGACCTTTTGCGAACTCCACAATGGCTTTTCTCAAGTAAAGGAGGTTAGGAACAACTGGCAAGGTCCCGTGACAGCCACACTCCTGAGGCTAGAAGGAAAACTCCAGGGACAATACTTGCGCATCCATTGTGCTTCAGAAGGTCCCTTCATGAAAGTGACTTCAACTACCTCTGCCTGCCCTTATGCTTAGTTACTCATCCAAGGACCTCCCTTAGTATGACTGCAGAAATACTGTGTAAAGTCAAGTTTTCTGTTTGAGGCAATTTAAACGTTTATTATTGCAGGGTTTGAGTTGGTTCTTTTTCTATTGAGATGTTGGATTATGTTGTCAAATGAGGTCTGAAAATAATCTTGTGAACTTGGTTGGCCTTTCTGGTAGAAACATTTCTTTGTAAAGACGTTTTAATTGCTTTATGCTATCCTTAGTTGAATCAAGTATTTTTGAAATCTTTTTGGCCCTGTAATTTACTCTACAGGTCTGATCAGTTCCTAGAATTTTTCTTATTCTAATCGCCATCGTTGCTTTTTGCTGGTCAAATAGCTGCAAGATATTTCTTCTGATTCATTGCCCATCTGAATGACAGGGGTCTCCCTATACCTGGCATGTAGTGCATGTTAATAAGACAGTGTACATTAATGGCAGCATTGATATACACTGTCCTGCAGCCTCTGATGACATCCAGACTTTATAAAAATTGCATTATCACTTTGTGAAATGTGTCACCAAGAAAACGAAATGGGCCCACAAGCAGTGAGACTGCAAAGTCCATTGTTCCTCTCCCTTTTTTGTTTACACAAGACAAGAATTGATTTTGCCTAGTGGTATACTTAGATCCAGATCAATCTGGTAGTGTTGAGCAAGCATTTTCATGACTCGTTTTTCTTCTAAAGATATTTTTTAAAGCTTTGAAAGCCTAAAATATCAAGCAGTTGAGATTCTATCAAACGATAAAACACATGGGCCTGATTCATCGCTGGTGTCACATAAATGATCTATGGAATTACATCAGAGATCATGTTGGGTCCTTATGTCATTATAGTGATTACATACAGGTTTTACCAGAACTAAAATAAAATTGGAAGCCTAAACTATATTTTCATAACACATAACTACTTTACCCGTTTTTATTAGATGTGTCCTCTAGCTTGCAGTATACTATGGAGAAGTCATTTTATAGATAAACAAGATGTTCTGCCTACACTTGGGTATGTGTTACATTAACGTTTTTTTCTTAATATTTGTTGACATATTTGCAGCTGTACCTAAGTTTCTTCATTAGAAAAAAAAAAAAGGTCCTATATAAATCAATGAACAAAATAACTACTTCAGGGTTTACTTTATTTTATTTTTGAAAGCATACTTTAACTAGAAATGTGATAACAAGCACATATGCGAAAGCATATTGAGCCAGTACTGTACCACAAGTATTTTAAGGATTGCAAGGACTATTGGAATCGCCAAAATGGCATAAGCATATTATGCATACATCATAGTGTCTATATATGTATATATAACTCAAATTAATCATTTAAATAAACTATGGGAATCATCTCACTTTATGATAGCATTGATTGATTATTTTACTTTTTGGTGGTTTAAAAATGAATAATGCCCCAAAATAATTCAATTTCAAAATAATACGTCTAATAGTGGTAGAAGTATTCCAAAACCATTTTCTTTTTCAGTTGGTAAGGATTAAATAACAAAGTCTGTATTTTTTATTGCTGATTTCTACTATTAAACCAACTACATATAAGCAGTGCTGATTGCAATATAAAGAATTACTCTCCTGGGTCCTACTTGTATTCATTCTCATTCTAGACTTTAAAAACCCATTCATCAATTACTCTGCAGTGGCACCAGAGCTTAGCATGTGCATATTATCTTTCCCTTATATACCAGTGCAGTCTGCTGGGGAGGAAGAGAGAGACCGCAAGTGTGTGTAGCGTGTGTGACTCCCTTGCCGTACACACACGCACGCTTAGATCTGTGTATACATTCATAGTACATTGCACATAATTGCTGAGAAGCCCTTCGCTGGGGGTGAATATAATTGTCTTCATTCCCCACTCCCCAGAATCTCTTGCCATGTGTGGAGTCTCAAACCAAACTGATCTTGTAAACAGCTAGGTGAGCATCAGTGCCAGGAGTTTTTTGATATGCAGCGTAAGTGAAATGCTGCATAATATAAAATGATGGCACTATTAATCCTATAGCACTGGTGATTCCCAGCCCCCTCTGCTATTGATATCAACACCATTGTCTCTGGCTTTAAACTTCATCAGTATGCAAACGGAGTGTCACTATGATGGGTGGTAACTTGGTTGGATGCACTTTCTACATTTCTGGCAAATGAGTATAATTATTTTCAGAGCTGCGGGCAACTCATGCATGTTTTATCCTCCATCTGGACCTGCATGGTACACAATAGTGATAAAAGATGATTTCCCCCCTTGGATGTTCATAGGCCATCATCGACACCGTCCTGATGAAATGGTCATGTATCCCCTAGCACTTCTATATCTGCCACAGCTTGACAACAAAATTATTTCCCTATAGTACTAAAACACTTCAAATATTCAAGCCCTCTGTGCATATATTTGTGTTTTGAAGCATTCAGTGTTAACGTAATGTGGTAATTTATAAACTGACAAATTAACTATGCAGAAATCTGAGCAGGGCCTTATGAGGTCTGCAAAGCAGCAGAAAAGAAAGCAAAAGCTTTTTGCGCTCTATAATAATAATCTTATCAAGTGTTGGAGGCAGGTTTTAGTCTCCCATTGTTAGTGCTTTTCAATCCTGGCTTAGTTACTGTATGCTGAAGCCGAGGTGCTTTGAATCAAACTATTGTCGTGATTGCACTCATGACAAACTGTACCATCATTGCTTGAGTGAAGAGGGGAAATACGAACTTCCGTCGCTGACCATTCAAAAGGGAAAAAGGTGAAGGCAAAAAAGCTAAAATAGAATTTACCAAAACTAAACAATCATGTCCATGATAGAAAATAAAGTCCATCGGAGCAAGAAGAATCAATATCTGCAAAGCTGAGTTTGCTCGTGAGAAGAAGGTGAAGAAAGGAAAGATCAGCTTCCTTTGTTTCTTTGTTATAAAATCATTTTCATGATTAAAATCCATCACTGCAATCGTCCTTCTTAGTACGCGGAGGCTCTCCTTACAGGCTCACCACTGATCCCTAGACACCAGGATTCACACCACCTGTACCAACCGAGGCAAAGGACACCCTTCTCACTTTTACTGCAGCAGCCTGATTGCCCCAGAATAAATTAAGGATTAATTTTGCCGGACCTCAGGAGAGGACTCGGTGTCTTCTGCTGCCCCGTCCACCAGGCACGGCCAGGTCTGAGGGGTGTCCTGGCTGGGCAGGGGCAAGGCGGGGTGCACAGGTGTTGCTCCCCTTGGGGTGTCCCCACGTCTGGCCAAGCTGCCGGTGCCACCGCCCTGTGCGGGGCCGCCGGCACCAGCGCTCCTCATGGCGGCGGTGCCAGGGTCGCCATGGCAACAGTGTAATAGATTTGCCCTTATTCAGTCCCAGAGGCCACATTGAAGCGCGATGCAAAATTTGCTGGAGCCTGAATTCCTTTCAAGTCATGGCTCATGTGTCAGGAAACAAGTCAGTGCGCAGACAGCGGTAAACACAGGGACGGAAAGAAACCTTTGCTCTCCCGCGCCACGTGCTCATGGTGACATTCAAACGCCAAGACCCCTCTGGACCCTATTTCTGCCTCGTTTCCCAGTTACTAATTCACTCTTCTAACAGGGGCAGCAGTGAGATGTGGGCAGCCACGGTGGGCAAAGAGCAACCTGGCAGCTCCGGGGTGAGCACAGTCCTCCGTCCCTGGCCCCTAAAACCACTGTCCCCCTGAGGAGAGCAAACCCATCCCCAGGGCACAGAGCATCCCCTGAGGGGCCGGGGCTGCCTCAGCAGCACCCTCGGTGCCACACTGCTCGGGCAAGCGCAGTTTGTCAGTGAAAGCATCCCTTCTACAGTTTGTCTTGGTCGTTAGCTAAAGCACAATGAGTTTATTAATGGCTTGCTTGGCTGTGGTAACAAGAATGAAACATCCTGCAGTCCTGATGTTCACAAGCCCTGGCCAGGCATGGAGCTTCTCTACATTGCCTGTACCGCTGTGCTCCCTGGCACACCAGGGATATTTCTTTTATTTCAAAGTCTTATGCAAATACAGTTGGTAATGCTACTTCTATGGGCTTGCTCCTTATTTTTTGCCTCCACAGTTGCTCTGGCATCAGGGAAGCCACATCCATGTTGGTGGAGGCCAGCCTGCACTGACTTGGAGCTGGGGAGAAAAGGAGGCATCCCAGGACAAGAGCAGGTGTTGTTATTGCTGAGACCCAAACACATGCAGAAGAAACTTTTCCACTCCTACAAGTACAACTAGACCTCACTTACTCATCTTCAACATCTTTCCAGACAGGGGCCCCAGCTGCGTTCTGTGTCTGACCCTCACTCATGGGAAGCATCCCAACAAAAGTGCTCAGAAGGAAAACTGAAGGCTGGCATGGGGGCAGAGCATCCCATGCTGGAACATCATGCTGTGTCCTCTGTAAACTAACAAGGGCTCTCAACACAGTCTCACAGCCTTCTTAGATGGCTGCTGTTGGGACTGGACTTCTTGAGGCATTTGCTGGCAAATTGGCAGCTAAGCTCTCTGTGGTGACACAGCAGAGCCAGCAAGGGACAACCAGCACCTTCCCTGGACTTCTTCCATGACTGATTGCTTTTTTTTTCTCATTTTGCTCAGCTCCCTGCATGCACAGCGGTTCTGGGAGCCGCACCATCTGCAGGGTGAAGACCCTCTGGCAAAGGGGTCAATGTCCTGCTCATGGGCTGCGGCTGCTCCACCAGCACCCATGCATTTGCCATGAACCCCTCTATGGCAGTTTGTTGGCCACCCCGCAGCAGCCCACCCTGGCCCTCCTCACCCTCTTCTGCCAATGACCAGAGCCCCGAGGTGCAGCAGGCTGCTCCTCACCAATGGCTTCCCAGTGGGGTTTGCATGGAGCTCAGAGAGATGGCGAGAGCTTCTGCTATGCAGATTATTCATTTTAAATGTGTTTTTATTTCTTTGGCTGCTAAGGTGCTTTCTTTTCTGTTTTATTTGTTGCTTGTCTTCCCTAGCTTGTATGCTGAAATTGGCACTTCATTTTCACTTCAATCCCAGCCTGATATTAATGCAGGAAGCAATGTAAGAATGTGAAAAAAAGAAATACAATCCTTACACTCCGTGAACCCACTGCTGATGGATTAAATACAACACATTTTTCCTTAAATGTTATGGAAATATTTCTTGCATGTCTGAAGACACAGGGTATTATCTAAAGCACCCTATTCAGACATGCAAGCTAAGTTGCCTCTGCTGTACTCTGAGCAAACAAGATCGAGCTAATGGTGTTTTGTGTAAATGAGGCACATGTTAGATTGAGTGCATTCAGGTCTGTTTATCTAGCTACAATTTTTCTTTGCAAGAGCCTTTCACTCTCCAGTTTCCTTGTACAAATGTCCCTTACACTGGGTATCTGGGGGATGGGGGAAGGTCTAAAGAAGTTCAAGATTTTACAGCTGAATTGAATACTGAGGAAAATGGATACCAAGGTCAGGCTAAGAATAAAAAAATTGATTCCAAGGGCAGAGGCACAATGGAAAAGGCCTAGACTTCAGCAAAATGTTTTCCTTATCGTTGTTCTGCTACATAAAAAAAAAAAAAATTAAAAAATCAGTTCTAATAGAAGGTGATGGCAGAGGGAAAATGTCATGGAAACTGAACATAGAAAAATTTTGCCAGTGATTTATCATATATGTATTTTGATTACTCCTATCCCACTGTTCAGCTTCTCTGCAGAAAACTGCGGCATGGCAGACCCTGGTAATGGATTCCTTCCAGCAGACCCCTGCCAGTTCTGGTCATTGATCCAGACGTATATGCTGGCTCAGGAGCAAGAGGCTGCATCTACATCCTGCCATGAATATTTTCAGGAGTAAGCTATTTCACGCTTTAGTGTTATTACAGTTTTGAATATGTGTATAATGCAGTACTGTATATCAAACTAAACCCTACATAATACTGCAGATGTGACCCATTCTATTTCATCTGTGGGATCAAGGAATGGGAGGGTAGCAGCACACAGAATTAAGAGGTTTTCTATTGTGGCTCCCTGCTAATTATTACAATATTTTCAAGACACTACCACAGAGTGCCACATGGAATGTATTTATATTCAGATAGATTTCATATTGTGTTAAAAATAGGCAGCTTTACTTAAATCACATGGATATCTACTATATGCTCAAAAAAGCCTCAGTATGCAGCAGTGCAGAAGAAATTATATAATTTTTTATATGGGTTTTTTTTCATAGCAAGAGGCTGTGAAGTTTTTCTAATCCATAAGGAAAAACTGAAATGGGTAAGCAGTGGTTTGGGACATCTGTAAGCCAGAAAGCAGAGTCTAAATTTGCACAAGCCATACACGGTCATTTGCAAACCATCTCATTTCACTTGAACAAACATGAGAACACTTTCAACTAGGTAAAAAGATATTCACGAAGCAGAAGGGCTTTTTTTAGAAACAGATAGAGCTATCAAGACATTAGATCAGAGATGAATCTGAAGGCAGTGTCACTGAACCAGGGAAGGAGCCTCCCAGCTGACCATGGGTGTTATTTTGGCACTGTTCCTTTCAACTTGGCTTTGAGTTGGTTGGTTTAGTTGCACAAAACCACTGTGGTTTTGGTGGTTCTTTCAAGTCATACAAAATACATATTTTTTTTTAAATAGGCTTATATAGAAAAACAATATGATATTCTTAACAGGGTTGGGACCAAAATGCTTGTCTAGAAGACACCCCAAAAAGTTAGAAGATGAGCCAGCAGGAGAGGGGCAGCCTCGCACTCTGCCAGGCATGGGCTGGGGCTGGGTCATAGCCTCTTCTTGCACCCCAGGGTCACCCAGAGAGGCCCATGTTTCCATGGGCTGCTGCCCGCTCCTGACCTCTGCAGCCACGCTCAAACACCATTCCCTCACGTTTCCACAGGAAAAATGGCCTCAGGCAAAACCCCAAGGTTTTAGGAGCTCTTCCTGCTCTTAATGTGAAAAATCTACAGCTGTGACAAGGAGCTCACCCACCAAACCTGTGGATGGGATAAAGCTTTCCCTACCAAGTATTTGTACCAGTTAAACCAGTTTCAGAGGGAATCTAGTGGTCTTTATTCTTACCCATACAGAAAACACTTACTGAGTTTGAATATAAAAAAACTGACTTTATGATATAATTTAAAGTCTGTTTACAGAATTCTTTGGATGGTATTAGTCTCTCAAGAGCATTCCCTAAATTGGTTTAACAGTCATACATTGGATATAGTATTCTCTATGAGCTAGATGTTTGCCCCAGTTTCTAGAATTCCAACAAGTCCAAAGTCTTTAAGCAGTACATAAAAAAATCAAAACTCTGCCTTAAAGATAATTAGCATAATCTTTCTGTCCGACCCCCATTACAGAAAGACTGTATACCTGAATGCAAGACTGCTTATGCCTACAGAGTGCTGCTGGAAACTATATACTGCTTTGTCACTGGATATTCCTGCTCCCTACCTTTGCGCATAATGCTGCTAAATCTGGCTTGGTTCCACATGGTGGCAAAGAGTTCTGTAATCTGGCTCATGTGTTGTGTGAAAAAGCAATTATTTAATTTTTTAAATGACACCTTTAGCTTAATTAAATACGGCTTTATTAATCCTTCATGCACCTTTTCTATACCGTTTATTATTTGACATACTTTCATTGTGTCCCTTTCTCTTTGGTGCTCTGCCGGTAGGATCAGCCTGCACTGGGAAGTTCCAGTGGAGCCATCTGCCAAGGCTGGAGCCACACATATTCTTTGCACAGGCTCACGTTCGCACCTACTGCAGGGCCGGTGCCCACCCAGGGGACAGAGCTGGGCATCCTATCGGCCTTGGGCTGTTCTTTGCAGGACAAAACACGTACATGAATGTAGCTGGTCTTTTCCACACTTCCCAGTATGAGAGCTTTTCCATCCTTCTAAACCTTTCTTGTCTCTGAAGTTGTCCCTGAGTTTTTATCGCTTCTGTCACATCTGTGGGACAGAGCGGTGAGGACTGAACACAGACCTCCAACTGAGAGCATATTCTTGATTTACAGAATTGCATTGTGGTCTCTTGTGTGTTATTCTTGAAGCTATTCGTAGTGGATCCTTAAGCCTTGGCAGGGTTACCGACTGTTGCTGTTGCTAAGCTAAGGTCTTCCTCTGTTTGTCCACGGTGATGACTCGCAGGTCACTTTTACACACTTTGGAAAACTATACTCTGGGTCTATTTTCTGAATATCTGCACATAATTACTGATACCTCCACACAGCACTATTCGTGAGCACAGTGAAAGAGCTCTGTTGGGTCCTAAATCAGTAAACCATTGCAGATGTGTTCTGTAGACATGCCCTTAGCATCTGAAAAATAATGTGTGCATGGACAGACCCTTCCCCCCTTAGAGCTCAGGCAGCAACACTGAGCCTCACCTGCCAAACTGCTGCCCCGTGTTCATCCTGCTTGTCTCAGCGTGGGAATTCGCTCTAAATCCTTTCAGTATTTGACTAACATTAATATGAGGCTTATTGCAAGAGATATAACTCAACTTCCCAGCTTCTTTTTTTTTGATTTTAACAAATAGGTTAGGGAATGCCAATCCTAGAGTGGGATTTGGCCCATTTTTCTTGTTATTAAATGAAACAAAACACTATCCAAAAGAAAATGTCAGTAGTTTGAAGGCTTGCTTCTTTTTATTTTTTCAAATTCTTGTCCAGAAAAAAACCTCAATTTCATGCAGAAAAAGAGTTCTGGGGAATAAAAAATATTTAAGACAGTTGTTATTTTTTACCTTCTGTAGTTTTGATGTGTGTAATTTCAACTTTGCCCAAATATTTTTGCTTTAGCAATTTGACTTTTAGAGTAAATTGCAAATGTAAGTAAAATAGTAATATTAAATGTTCATGTCATGAAATGAAATTCTAGTTATAATGAAACGTTGCAACATAATTAAAATTGTAAAGTTCAAATGACTCATTTTGACCTTTTCATAGCAAATTTCATTGAAATTAATATGTTCCTACGAGACAATAGGATTTAAATAAACTTGCTGCTGCTTTTTTTTTTAAACAGAAACCTGTTCTATTCAAAATGCATTCAAAAGTTCCCACTGTTAACCTTTGCCATTTCAGCAATTTACAGATTATTATTCTTCTTTTGTGTCCCTTAGCCAGTTTCTGAAGCAAGAGAGCTTTTCTTCTGTGTACCCACTTTGTTACTTTTGTAGCTTCTCTTGGTGGACTATACTGAAAGATATTGAAAGCCCAAATAATTTTTATCCCCTATTAATTTATTAGTCCTTTCTAGGAGATTAGAGACTCTCCTTTCTCCTTTGAAGAAACTGTGCTAATTAGGCTCCATTGTGATCTTTAATGCTTTTTTATTGTTTTAATTATAGATCGAACAATCCAAAGCTATCATCCCAGATTTTCCAGGTCATCCACTTTTAAAGGTAAATACAACATTTTCTATGCATATGTTTTCAAATAAATCTTCCAGTTTCAGTGAAGTTGTGTTTGCTTCAGCTCAGCCATTTCATCTTTAAGCCTTCCGGCGCTGCTGTGTGCTTTCCACTGAAACCAGGTAGCTTACTCCTTTACAGTTTACCACTTTGCTTCAGTATCAAGTTTTCTGGGACAACTCTATCTCCAACAGCACCTCATTCTTAAAATCAAATAAGTTTCCTGAGCAAGAAAATCATGATTATTTTTTTTTTTTTTTTTTTTTTTTGGAAGATGGAATAAAAAAAATTTTCCCTATCCAGATTTCATATACCACCAGCTTTCACAGATACACAGACTGAGCTTGGCTGTCACCTTGTCCAGTACTGTTTTTCAGCAGAGTAGGAACACCCATAGCAAATCAGCAGACTGAGCATTGCTGTGTTTTTATAGACATCACGGAAAAGGGGAGGTAAGTGAGAGATGAAGATGATGATAGCGCCTCTCAGGAGTTTACAAGGAGCTTCCTCAAAATGTCATGGGAAACCTGGCACTGATACATATGTATATATATGTATATATATATACATAAAAACTAGCAAATAGGATGAATAGCACAGAATTACAATTAGTTAAGATGGGAAATCACTTCCAAAACTAGTACAGTAACCTGACAGTTTGTTTTACTTTGCATCTGTTTAAGCACCTGGGCAATCACACAGGGATAACATGGGGAGGTGGCAGAAGCACTTGCATGCACGCTACAGATGCCATTTTTTATTAATTGCATTAGTTCATGACTTTAAAAATATGCACATTCCTATTGCATACCTATTTTTTGACATTTCTTTGAGGGTAGATCTGAGCTTCATGGAAAGAAGAGTTTTCTGATGAGAAGCAGAGGCCCATCAGGTTAGCTCAAGGAAGGAGCTGACAGCGGATAGGAACACCTGGATGAAGGCAACACCTGGATGAAAAAGTGGCACCTCCTCGCTACCCAGAATATATCCCACCACTGGGCACTGGCTATAAAGACACCATAGACTACTTGTATCTGTCCCAATATGACATGGGGTCAGGGCAGGGTTTGTCTATGTTTGCATGGCTGGTTTGGAGCAGCAGCATGATTGAGAGATGAATAACACCCAGGCCGTCCCTAGTCCACAGTAAAACCTCTGAAATGCCTGTTGTACAGATTTTAGGCACCAACTGCCTTGATCTATTGATCTTCTTGACATTTTGTGATGCAGACAGAATCATAGGTGACTCAAGTCAATTTTATTTCAAGGACTGATCCAGTTTTGTAATCCCATAGTGCCTGCAGCCTGGAAAACAAGCAAGCTTTTCACAAAATTCAGGATCCCCTGCACACCCAGCTGCCTTCGGAATCACTGAGTGTTTAAAATAAGGGTCGTGGCCTCAAATCCTAGGTTTTGCAGGGCTGCATGAGGCAACCATCTCTCCCTTCAGCAGCAACTGAGTTAAAAAGAATTTGAATAAATTGAACATTTGCAGAAAAACATGGCATAAAAGTGAGAGGGAAGGACTTAAAATTTGAAAACAAGTGTCTCAGAGAAAAGTATGTAGCTAAGCAGGAAAAGGCATCAATTTGAAATGTCTAATACCCATATTGCTGCAGCCCTTACAAGGGCTTTAGAGATAACATGATGCACCAGTTAAGATCCTGATGTCAGGTGGAAACCAATTACACAGCATTTGCAGTAAATAAGACAGTACCTAATAAGGGCAGCAGCAGATCCATGTTAATTGCCACCCCATCCAGGTGCATACGAGGAGCACTGGGACTGAGTTTTGGCAATCATCTCCTACCAACAAAGCCTACCACAAGCAGATGAGAAGCAGAAGGTTATAGAGAGCAATCCTGCCCTCCACAGGAGCACAGAAATGGCATCCACTGTCACTTTGACATATTGCCCCTTTGCCTTCTTCCAAAAAAGCCTTTTTGCCCTTGTCCTGTTCTCGATCTACGCTTCTTTACTGGGGGTCACAAATACTGAAACTATTAAATCAAGGGAAAGACGTACCTGGGTGTCATTCATTTTTGTGGTAGGTCTTTCAGTATTTCTGGCAGGGAAATTTTTCTAGGTGCTGGCAGCATCATGGGGTAATTGCTTTGGTGGAAGAATAGATGTAATATCAAGGAGGGGGGCAGGGTCTGTGGTCTGCACACTCTCATCTTGAGGATTTGGTTCTGCCCGCCTATCTGATCACAGACTGAGAAGACCCTGAGAGGAGGAGAAGACTGACTGCAGATTTGCATCTCTCATATCATGACAATCACTTCATAAATAAACAGTCTAAACAAGCTTAGCAGTAAAAGCTGTAAATAGCAATACTTCACCATGTTTAAGGAATGTGTACAAACTACATATATCTGAGGTTACACCTGCCTGCTGCGTAGAGCAAATCCTCTGGCTTTTTCACAGCCATTGCTGAAACCATTCCTTTGCAATTCAGAGAACCAAGACTATTTCTCTTGTCTTCACAGGGAATGTTTAGAATTTATTTCAGTGCACCAAGGATTACTGAAGCCCCCTTTATCTAGAGAATAATTTGCTCAAATTAAAACCCTCTGGGTGCTGATTACTGTTAGAGAAAACAAAATGGAAAAATTAAGGAATATACATTCAGAATAACCATGGATAGTTGTCAGTTACATAGCTTTTACTTATGTAAGAGATCACCAGAACTATTTCCAGCCTTTTTTCCGTGTTAGTGGTGAGCAATCCCTTCAGATGTGACTCAGTGGCTACCCAGCCACATACATTTATATGTTCGTACACATTTATCATCAGCTAATATCTGCCATTTCCTTGATGTGCTCATCCATATACATGAAAAAAAAGAAAATTTAAAATGCTATTTTATCAGCGAGTTTTCACATTAGGATGATGGTTTCATTTAGTTTATTTTCCTCATGTTCTTAAATGGTGTTGTCCGTCATAATTTACAATATAAGGTAAAAGAAAAATATCTCAAGTTCAGAAATTCAAGAGTGGGAAGAGAAACAGTAGGGAGGAAGAGAAACGTTTTTTCTTTTTTTTTCCTTTATTTTTTACTTTCAGTTATATATTTGCCTAATAAGCCCCAAGACAATTGGGATCTGATGTTCTGAGGTGTTTTTGTAGGCCCCACCACAAAGCCTGCTGAAGCTGGCAGAAAGAGTCCAATTCCCTTGGCTCCCACATCGCTTCGTGCGGGGCTGGGGAGGTACCAGCCAAGGAAGCCGCCGTTCCTCTCCTCTGTGCTCCCACCTTTCCTGTGCCTTGCCAGTCAATGCAGGTAGCTAGGAGGAAACTTGCTGTCTTTTATTGCCCTGGGGAAACACAGAAGACAGCTACAGTCAGCCGCTCAGTACTTTAGGATGAATATGGACACAGGTGTCTTTTCACCACAAATTCCAGGTGTTCTCCTTTTTAATAAATGGAGAGCTACTGCAGTAAGAGGACAGCTCTTTCTTATCTCCCTTTTTCCCCATCTGCCTTTCCCTCTTCTCAGCAAAACAAGAGACAAAATAAAGTCTCCTCTCTGCCGCTTCCTTACCCACTTGCTCCTGCAACTGTCTAGTGAACTGATCAGTGAGATGCTCTTTGTGAGAAATTCTGCAACACTCCGCCAAAAAAGGGTGATTTTATTATATGGGGGAAAAAAATAATTTTCTTGCTTTGTGTGTTTAATGGTGATAATGATTATGATCTTTCATTTCCATGGTGCCTCTTGTCCCAAAGGACCTCAGCTTGCTTTATAAACCCACACTCGCACACCAACTCTCTGCAGGGATGGCTTGCTCTCCTATTAAAGCACAGTCATCTTTGCCATGCAGTATGCAGCAGTGATGCAAAACGTTAAAACCCAGGCCTTTAGAACAGAAAACACAGCCTGAATGGTTCGGCTGAAAACAACAGATGGAGGCAAAAATGGAGAAGGTGTGCTTGGAGAAGATTACAGCTTGCTGCCAAGAGGACCCAGGTTCAGTCTCACACGACCCAGCATTACTCTGCAAATAAATATGGTAGGACTCACCTCTGGAAGGGGACAGAGGATCTGCCTCTACAACTTCACAACTTGTCTCTATGCCTCCCACCACAGGACACTGAGTTTGCCTGGGGTACATTGCCAGCAATGACAGGACTCTGGGTTTCCAGAGAAGAGGGCAGGGGAGGAAGCCTCAATGATCAGATAAATTATTCACTACCAAATATTTGCTCAGCTTTGATTTGGAAAGGAGAGCAGTTGTTTAGTGTGAGCTGGCACCCAAAGCGGAAGAAGTTTCACCTTAATGTTCAGGGAAGGAGTGGGTTTTTTCCAGATGGGAAATTGCCACTTTCTATAAGCCTGACAGAGGTAACACCAGCCCAGCTGTTGCAGCACCGCATGAATGTCAGCTGAGGGAGCACAAGGAGGTAATTCTGGCAATCGAATTTAGCAGAACCCCTCTCTCAGGCAGAGCACTTTTCGGGGACGGGGTTATAGTCACAGGGAGCCACCAGTTCACAAGGAAACCTTTGGAGCCTGGGAGACAGTAAGGTGGTTAAGTGCTGTAAGGAAATGGCTACAGTAGTAACCTTATTTCAGATGTTTATTTTCTTCGGTTTTGCCCCAGATTTTTCTCTAGAGGGAAGCATGGTGTCCTGTGGCTACACCAGGAGCTGGCCCTGCCATGTGGCTCAGGCACATCCGAGCTGGCTCCCAGCAAGCCCAGCCAGGTACTGGGAAAGTCAGCACTGAGCTCAGTGCGGGATGCCAAAGTGGTCCCTGCAGCTAGTCAAATATCTGGGCAGTTAGCAGGCACTGTGCTACATGCTGCCCTGACTGGACTGCTGTCAGGGCCTTTGTTAGACCCACACAGATAGTTGGGGTGCAGCAATACTACTTTTTAAAGTAGGTGCCATGCAGCAGCAAGTTGCTGATACACTCCCACAGACAGGGAACAGGAAGTTGATAAAAGGGAGAGAGGGACTTGGAAATTTCACCCCGTTGTGATTAACGAGGTCAAATCCAGTTGGCAACCAGTCACCAGTGGTCTTCCTCAGGGCTCAGTTTTGGGGCCAGTCTTGTTTAATATCTTTATTGATGATCTAGATAAGGTCTTATTGAGTGCACCCTCAGTAAGTTCGCAGATGACACCAAACTAGGTGGGAGTGTTGATCTGCTTGAGGGTCGGAAGGCTCTACAGAGCGATCTGGACAGACTGGATCAATGGGCCAAGGCCAATGGGATGAGGTTCAATAAGGCCAAGTGCCGGGTCCTGCATTTCGGTCAC
>VXAK01006871.1:48931-64936 GCA_013399435.1 Arenaria interpres | reverse complement strand
GATCTCAGAAGTCCCTTCCAACCATGGTGATTCAGTGATTCTGTGAAATGAGAATTCTGCCCTTCCAGCGCCTTCGCATCATCATCGTTCTCCTCTGCAGACAGCCCTGAGACCCTGCACGGCTTTTTGCCTATCCACAGTCACCCCTCTTCTCTCTGCGCAGCATCCTGCCCATGTAGCTCACCTGGAGCAGGCAAGTAACAGCAAGCAAAACAATGTAAGTGATTTTGCTTTCATCTGCTTGCACTTTTGGTAATATTAAATAAAATTACTTCAGTCTTCTTCCCCCCTGCCCCATTAACTGTTTTATGCCCCATATGCAGGGTTGTGGTTTCTTTTCTGATTACATTAGCCCTTAAGTAAGATCTATTTTATCAAAGACCATGAGCTTGGCTACTGCTGTTTAGAGTCAATCAATAGTGGGACATAACCCTTAGGGAGGTGTAATTCTGAAGTGGTGCTAGGATGAAACTCTACAGAGCTGTGCAGCTGGCTTGGCGAGGATTGCCTCAGCCACAGAAAGAGCCAAAAAAGGTGAATGCACAATGTCTTCTAGTGTCCTGGAGTTTACACCTTGCATAACTCCAGTGTCCAGCACTCCATTTAACTCCAGGGCGCTGCTACGCTCTCAGGCTGGAACCAGAAGACTTACCTTCACACCTCTTGTGAAGCAGCCCAGCTGCATTGCACAAGCAATGCAGGGAAAATAGCCAGGGAAATCATTCAAACCCCACCCCTCACCTCCCCTGGCCGACCTCAGCTATGTCCTCTCCTCCAGGAAGAGTGCACAGAGACTGGCTGTGCAACACTGAGCTCTGGGTCCCAGAGGTCTCCGCCACCACTTACCCCTTGTCTCCTCAGGCACCAGGTGAAAAGCCCATCCGGGAAGCGTGAGGAGAGATGCCCAGAGCATTTGCAAAGAAAGCACAGTTTCTGTGGAAAAAGAAAATACTGATCTGCTTCTGTGGTGCCAGAAATAAGGTAATGTCTCCCCCTGTCTTGATGGGGAGGAGTGAGGTGAACCCACAGAAGAAGCAAAAAATCACTCCTTGCCCTTTGGAAGTGGTCCGCTGGAGATGCCACTCAGTTGCAGGTTTTGCTAGGTTTGAAATTTAGTGGTCAAGTTTGTCACAAAGACCTGGTTGGAGAAAGGCAGCATCTTCAAAGTTTGGTCTTCACCTTCTGGCAACGGAGCACACACATCTCTGTGTTAGATAGGGAGGATGGTATTTACCTGAAGTATCATTGTCCCAGTCACATATAAAACAGCACTCAAAAAATGAAAACTATGAGGGGAAAAGTTTGGTCTAGAGATCACTTAATTCTTTCAGCATGCAGCTGATCAGCCTACGGTCTTAAAATTTAGCCACATCCTAGTGGTCCTCCATGTGGACAGCAAAAGACACCTGCCTGGTCACAGGCAACTCCTTTGACAATTTTCAGATTACGAAAGGCCATCAAAGATACAAAATAAACAAAACCCAGGGCTGCTAACAAAACTGCTCGTTTGTTAGCCTCATTCTTGGAGCTCACCAAACGCTTTTTGCTGGAAGTTCAAAAAATTCTTCTTCCTGGAGAAGGAAGCACAGAAATGCCAGACAAAGCCATGAGAGGCTGAAGACTGGTACCTTTGCTAGGAAGTGTTAGACATCCTCAGTTTTGCTGGTTCATCAGCTCTCAGGGTGGTACCAGACTGAGGCACAACCCCAGTAGTAAACATTTTTCTAGTGGTTTTTCTCAGAAAACTCTGAAAACTAGCAGTTGTTTGCAAGATCCAAAGCTGAAAAGCAAGGCAGAAAGTTGCTTCATTGATAGATTTATGTTTGGAGCTTCAACTACTTTCAGATAAAGTAAGCAGTGTATATGACAGCGAGTCCTGTCAAGTAGCAAAAAAATCTTAAGCCCAGAACAAAACAAAAAGGCGTATACTCTCTGTGTTATTTTTTTTCCTCTTCAAAGTTTTGTATTGCTTTTATTAAGGTCTCCCAAGACAGAAAATTGCAGCAAGCACAGAGGGTGCACTCAGACACACAGGTATCTTGCAGGAACATATCCTCCACGCTCTTTTCTTCCTCCCCCCGATCTTGTGTAGTCTCATATTTCAATATTTCTGTTTTGCGTGGCACTGGTGGGTCGCAGCAGAGGGTGTGCTCGGGAGATGGGACACTCCAGAACTTCTGCAGCTGATTGAACTGTGAAATTGGGCAGGCAGGAAAATAAGTCTTTCCTAATGTAAACGGAGTAGGCACTCATATTTTAAAATGAGTTAAGCACTGATATGAGGAAGAATTTTTTTATTACATGAGATTGCCACAGTGTTTGCAAATGTCTAGAAACCTTGACAACTGGCTATCTTGCATCTAATACATTATAAATTAAAAATCCAATGTGAAAATGTGCCCTGAAATTAATGACCATTGTATGCCTGGCAGTTTATCTCACCTTTTTTAATGCAATAAAAGAGAATCAGATAAACACAGGCATAACCTCTGCCACAACTGATAATGTAAAGCATCCCTTGTATCATTTGTCTTTCCTTTAGGCAGTATACAAAAGACATAAAAATGAACAATTCATGCCTAAACAAAGCGGGGCTTGAAAGCAGTGCATCTCAGGTATTTACTCTAGATCATTGTTAGGGGGTTGAGTGCACTTGCTTATAAACACAGGTTACTTTGTGGGTAGGGATATGTGAGAGACGAAGTGTGTTCAGAAACAAGACTTCTCTTTTCAAGCCACAATGTTGCTTTTTCTAGGATGCACAGTAAGTTACAGATAATGTTTTTTTATGGGATATGAAATGCCGTCTCATGAGCAGCGTAAAACATAATGTGCTGTAGAAACAATGCTTTTTCTCCCCACTTTGTGCAAATGCCATTTTTCATTACACAGTGAGTCTGAGCTTGCCTGGGATTGAAATGTGATCAGAAGAGCACCCTGTGACAGACAGATATGCAAACCTCTGATGTGCTGAAGAAAGATCTACTTGAGACCACTGGGAGGTGTTGCTTTGGTAGCTTTCACTTGCATCTAAGTTTGAAACATGGGATCTTTCAAGAATGTCACATCTTTTTATGTTATCCATTTTAACCATTCTTATTCATTGCTGAGTTTACACCCAATCCAACCAGAAGCAGCAGAAGAAAAAGCGCCTAAGCAAACAGAAAGAGCCTTGGGGATTCAGTAATGGGTACAGAGCGTGCGTGCCATAATCATTCTTTTGATTTGTGTTCAGATATTTTTTCTACTTGTCTTGCAAAGAATGCATGCTTTCCCTCTGGGTTGCAAATAATCTGAATCTGGATAAAACCATTACAAAGTGCCCTTCAAAACACTGAGCCTCGATTTGAAATGAGTGTGTGATGGAAAAGCTCAACATGAGGATTAAAAAACTTTAGTTGAATGAGAGGAGCCAGAGCAGAGCAAACATCCTGCTTGCGGATTTTCTTTACTCTGTCCTTTTCCTGACTTCTCAGCCCTTCTTTTACGGTGAGTCACCACCACCAATGAGCATGAAGGTGCAGCATCTGTCTAATTAACCAGACAAAGCCGATGCACACTAACATAGACCCTCCAGAGAGGAAACCAACTTCCCGGCAGTCCCCGCCGCCCGCTCCTGGGGGTCACGGCATGCTGTCCTTCCCACGCTGCAGCGCTTCCCAGGTCTTCCTGGGCGGCTTTGCCCTTCTCCCCGTGGCTCGTGTGACTTCCGCATGAATACCGAGCGAGGCACGTCGTGCAGTCACGCTGCTGTAAGTGTACAAGCAGACTGAAATGAGGTGATTAACATGGTTGCTTGGCAGATATTCATTACCTCTTGACAGGTATTCTTACTTAGTGATCTTAGAAGGAATGCAAGCGTGCCAGTTAAAGGCACAGTAGGTTGAAAGCAGAAACAGCGCAGGGGGGGGTTCAACACCCTCAAGTGTTTCAGTAAATGCAGGTTGGGTGCATCCCCAGACGGCATGGGCAAACCTTTAACCACAGGTGGTGAGTAGGACTTGGCAATGGCATGTAAGTAGCACCAGACAGCAAACCATTTTTTCCTTGTTGAATGTATTCATTGGGTCTATTAACCAACATTATAACCCTGCTTGTCCTGCTCCTGCAAAGGGCAGAGAGGCACCATGCTTGGAAGAGTCACCTCAGTGTCATGGTATCTCTGGAAACCCTCCCTCTTTTCAGCTTCCGAGTGCAAACAGCAGTGCCCAAGTCATGTTAGCCATCGTGGGAGCCCAGTGGATGGTCTGCTCTGCATAGCTAGTCCCTGGGCATAGTGCAATGAGTCTTCATCCTGAGCGCACCCTCAGACTCTCCATGTGGCTACAAAGGAGCATCAGTAGTGTTCCCTTTGCAACTGCTACTGCCAAGGAGAAGTCTCAGGGTGAGGAAGGCTGGAGGTGTTATCAAGCACACAGAAGGGAAGAGCAGAGTTAATGACACGGCTCAACTGAGAAATAAAGATGAATATGCAATACATTGCACATGTGTTTTGGGTTGTAAAGGACCCCTACTTGCAGCCATGGGAAAAGTACACGTTTTGAGTGTGTGCCTAGCACTGGATTTTAGGTCCCAAGGGCCCCTAAAGAAACCAGTTCATACAATTTAAAGGGTGGGAAAAGGTTTTATCCTGGCAAAACTGATCACATGTTAACCTTGTAGATTGGTTTCTATTGTTTCTGTGATTTAGATAGACATTTGGTCTAGAATAACAGCTTTCTTTTTGAGTTCACTCTCCAGTAAAGTCATTATCCTGTGACTGTAATATTCATACTACTGAATATTGCAGTCATGTCACAAATCCAGCTTTATTCTTTCACAACAGTATGCAGTGAGAGGGGAAGATGGGATCAAGCCAACAGAGGACGGTGACACATAAAACCTCTTAATCTTTTCTGAAAAGCCCTTTCTTATTTTTAATTTCTATGGCTGTCGATAACACCACCAGCCTTCTTCAGCCTGAGATTTGTCCTTGACTCCTCTTCTTGGATCCTGCACTGAGGCTGTCGTGTTTCTCTGTCATTTGCTGAAGTTCACCTCTTGGTGTCCCTCAAGAGCCCACACTTTGGCCTGTTTGTTCCTATGCTTGCAGTTATCCCTCTGTTACCAAGATATAAGCTTGTCTATGGATCAGATTATATTTATATGACCGATAAAACTTGGGGGAAAGCCTGAACTGATCATCTGGATCCATTCTCACAGTCACTACCTACATTCTTTCCTTTGGAAATCTCACTGGATGAAATCTTACTCATGGCTTCCAAACAAGGAACACCTTCCCTAGAAGAAAACTATTACTGCAGCTGAAATACATACAAAAAAAGTCTTGCTCTGGCTCCACCACAAGTCTCCAAAGCAACCTGATGGAGGTCGATGGGAGTGGCAGAGTCTCAGGGGAGGCACAGACAGCCCAGGCCACAGTTCCAGCAGAGTTGTGCCAGAGTGGGGATTTATGATACGCCAAATAAAGACTTTGGGATTTGGTGCCTCATCCAGTTCTCATTAACACGCACTGGGAGTCCTGTCACTAGCTGAGAGAGAAACTGGGCCAAGTCTTACACCCTTTTAAAGTTATTTAAAGTCTTGTCGCCATCGACATCCATTTGCCATGCTTCTAAATGTCAGGATTTAAAGTTGTTTTCCTCAGATGTTATTCAGCGGCTTTCCATGATATATTCCATTTCATACCAAATTAAATTGTACAGTTCTATAAGGTTGTATATTCTATAGGAACCATTGTCATATTCCCTTCTAATGGAATCAAGCACAAAATTCAACAAGCTTTTAAAATTCTATCTGCTAAAAAATGAGCTAGTAATATGAAATTCCTCCCACATACTCCCACTCTCCTGTTTCTCTAAAATCTATTTATCTTAGTCACGACCTTATGAGCATGAACAGAATGTGGCAAACATTTCTCAGTGTAAGAATGTGTCTAAACTTTGGAAAAAGTTGTTATAGCTGAAAAGGTGTAATTTCCACACAGAATTGAGGTTATATACTGTGATTAAAAAAATACAGATGCCAGAAAAGATGTTACTTCATGTTTTATACTTTACTTGAAATTCCTTCTCTCTGTTAGTCTTGGTGGAGTACTGTAAGTTACTAAGTGCTCTCAGTTTCCACACACATCCGTGGAAGCTGAATGTCATCTGGCCCTGCAAGCAGACATTCAATAACTCACAGAACTAAGCCCTTTAAGAAATAAACAATTTCCAACTGACAAAACTGCTCACTTAGGGTAATTTTCTGCTGATACTGAAGCCAAAGGGAGCTCTCATTACCTTCAAAGATAACAGGACAGTGCCTTCAGAAAATGGTAATAAATTAATAAGGGACACAGAAAAGGACTGTTCTTAAGTGTGTTTTGGCATTTCATGAAAAAATCTGAATAACAATGAACAGAAAGGATTAAGAAGTACACCAAACAAATGGGTTGGTTGAATACTGGCTGATTTTACTGGAATTAATTGGATTTTTCTAGAACATTCTTTATTTTTATTGCGAGGTGAACACTAAACAATAAACAGGCTTAGATGATGATATTGTTAAGGATTAGTTTGCATCCAAAACAAAAGTTGAACTGCCCAAGTAAAAGAAAAAGGGTGTCCACAGAAGCACTGGACCATCTCTGTGTGTGTTTTGGGATAAATCTAAGAACAATATGTTCTGGAAAAAAGATGATGTGCCAGAGAAGTTCACCCCTGGTCAGGCACTCCCTAAACTCTAGAAATGTGTAATCTGAGATACCAAAAATATGTTACAGGCATGTTCAGTATTTATGGATGCCATTTAGCAAGCATGAGGTCAGGGGCAATGAACTTGCTACATAATGTTGTTCCATGTTACTGCATGTGATAAAAATGAACGGACTTTTTTCCATACTAAATGGCAGTATTTATTACAGCATGTGCCAATGCTGAACCAAGGAACCGTGCCTACTTTATTCATGTTTCCAGTACTAGTCTGGAAGGTGAGACAAATTCCCGTGATTCAAACTGAGAAGCTTGTTTAAAAATGCATTTCTTTTTAATTTATAGTTGTCACTTTGAAGAGTGTTCCACAGTTGGGTGACCATATAGAAAGTAATGTAATTCACACTCCATTTGAGGGAGCAATATACTGCAAGCACACTAAAATCTTTTCCATTGACTTATGAGTCAGAGAAAGAAATGCAAGTCACACGCCTCTCACTTACCCAAAGTCTGCAGCAGCATGACTCTGCTGAGTTCACTCCAAGACATCTGTCCTGAGAAAAGGTGTTGGTTATAGATGAGCTGTGAAAGAGTATCTTGAGAGAGTTTAGAAAGACTCCTCCTAGGACTACAGATGCCCCTCCAGACTGAACAATTTGTACTCTAAGCTTTAGTTTTGCATGATAAAAGCCTAGAAGTTTACTTCAGAAACAACCAAACAAGACCAATCCCTCCCCAACAACATCCCAAAGTTCAGGTTTCTTTCAGCTGTCTATCATGCTGTAATCGTCACCCTCATGACAATCTCTTCCTCGGCACTGAAAAAACAGCTTACATAAGCAAATCAATTTTAGTCCCAGGTATTAAGTCACAGCTCGAGAAGTCCAGTGAATGTCTCATCCAATAAAATTTTTATCTCTTCTCTAGGTATGGCTTTCAATCAGATCAATTTATTTTTTTTAAATTCCATTTCAGGATGCTGTGTCTGATTTTTTGCAGATTTTGTAGCTAGGCTAGGCCTGGCGTTAGGAAAACATGCCAAGGTTGAGCTCACTAAGGTCAGGGGAAGAAGGAATATAATTAGGCTTAAAATGGAAATTCTGTTGGTTTTCTGTTTATGAAGTAACTGCTGGCACTATGTGACATCGTTCTCCTCTCTCTGAGCGCACAAGTCCACCAGTGAGCAGCCCACAGGGAATGCTCAGGATGCAGCAGCATGCAGCCTCTTCTGGGATGACTTTCCCTATGGGTCGGTCTTTCTGTTCCAGTCCTTCGTTATCTTTCCCAGTAGCAAACTTTTCCTGATTTTAAACCGCTCCAGCTTAAGGCTAAGACTTGTCTTGGTCACCATGGATGTGGAAAACAAATCATCCCCTTCTGCGATTTTGTGCTGCTGTGTTTGTTAGTGTTGATTGCTTCCTCTGTCCTCTGCCACATATAGGCTAAAATAACCCCAGATGGTTTGTTCACTTCCTTTCTAGACTCCTGGTCATTTTTAGTGGTCTCCTCTGGACTTTCTTCAGTTGATACATGTGTTTTTCAAAAGACATCACCCAAAATGGGACTCAGCCCTGCAGCTGTGCAGGCAGTTTGGGCTCGCTGGGGCTGAACAGAGTGGAAGGATTTCTCACACATCTTAAGTTTCTGTTTATACTACTTTAACTTTTGCTGATTTCGCAAGTATTTCCTCTTCCTCAGCTCATGGTCCTCTGACGGTTTCATGAAGAGCCTATATTTTGCCAGCTGGTCTCTATCTTATGTTTATTTGATGAAACCTTCACAAGAATAGTACCTTACATTTTATATTATCGACACTCTACTTTGTCAGAGCATCTTCCCCAGCTGTCAGGATAATTTTTAATTTTAGCTTTATCCAGAGTATCTGTAGTCAGTCCCAGTGAGGTGCTATTGAAGATTGAATAAGCATACTTTATTTTCCCCTGTATAACTTGATATTGAAAATACTGAAGAGAGTTGGACCAAGGACTGACTCTTGCAGAACCTCATCACCTACAGCTTGGTTTAGTACTACATCCTGGCCATTTCTTGTCACCCAAATAACATTGCCCCCATCTTAGAGGCTGCCTCATTCAGGCCATTCTTACTCAGGTTAGGAAAAAGTCATATGAAGTGGCATGAAAATCTCCCTAAAATCAAAATATTGTCTCTGCCTGAAAATTGTTTATTAAGTGGTGGTACATCAACTGGTGTTATTTACTCTTGGCAAATCTGTGCTTGCTTCTACTCACCTTGTTTTCTCCTGGATGTTTAAAAATGGATTGTGTTACTTATTTCAATATTTTCCAGGAACTAAGAATAGCCTGGCAGTAATTCTGAACTACTCTTTACTTTACCCCACTTTATGGAGATAGACATTTTGTTCTTTCCTTTACTTGACATCATCTCACTTTTCCAGAGCAGGCTGTTAACAATACTACCAATAACACTGAGACTACATCCCAAAGTCCTTGTATCAGCCTGTGAATGAGGGTCACTGAACACAGGAACAGTGAAAACATCTGATTTACCTGCAAAAAATATCTGATTTACCTGAGAACTCCTTGAGCATTGCCTCATGGCAGTTCCTCCAAGGATGGAAGCTGATGGACTTATATTAGCTGAGGAAAACAGAGTCCTGCGACAGTCAGCATCTGTTTTCTCTCATGATTGACAAATTGTCCTACATAGGAGACCTCTAAAACTAACACTATCTGTAGTTTTATTATGATCAACAGATATTGTGATAGGTCTGTAAAAATTGCTCCTTGATTACTTTTACATAAAGGCAGTACAAAAATGTCTCAATTCAAAGTATCAAAATATGAGCTGAGAAGCTGGCAGATAAATGATTAGAATACAGTCTGCACTGATAAACTCTTGAACTTCCATTGAACTTGTATATTAAGAAAAGGCAGTTTTTCCAAGAGGAAAATTCACCGGACAACCTACAATTTTTCTTTCACATATTTAAGGAAGATGTTCGATCTGGTAAGGAAATAATAGTAATTTATGTCTTTGATAATTGAGAAGGATTATAGTTCTATACACAGTACGAATCAGTCGTCACCTGCTCTCTGAGTCACAGTTGAATTAAAGAGGTAGATACCACCTTAACTGGATGAAACCTCAATATTTGGGGTTAGGAGACCGAGGAAGCTTCCATCTCCCGGTGAAATGAAAACATCACTATCAGCCTCTTGCTGTCTCACTCCTGCCTTAAGACTTGGCACAAAATTATTAAATCCTCCTTCTTTCTCCTGCCCTGTTCCTTAAAACGAGACAGTCAATTTCACCTCGTGCATGCAGAAGCAGGCTCTAGAGACAGCTGTCCTAAGAGTTACAAACCCACCTTCTTCAGGATGGGCAAATTTGCAATTGTCTGTCCACCATCCTGCTCTAAACAAACTGGTATAAACTAGAGGTTTTTATATATAATTCATGATACAGGTGAATTTTTTACTACTGACCCCACTGTGAAGGAAGGCTGAATCCATTAAAAAGCATCATCTGCCATCTGTGCACAGAGCACAAAATGTGAGATTTCCTGACCGAGTTTGTGTCACCTACCTAAAGCACAACTTGAGGAAATGAGATAAGCAGAAGGACATACATGAAGGATTGATTTGCAGACAAGCCACGGCATTAAGTTGTTCAGGGCATGGAAGTCATGCTTTTTTGACACTCATAGAGCAAGACCACTCCCTTAAAATCCTGTAAGCCATGAGGTCTGCAGTTGGGCTGTAGTCCTTTTCGTTCCTCTTTTCTATTAACTTATAGACATAAGCATTGCACAGGTTTCTGTAAGGTCAGAGGAGTGGGATGATATTAATCTGGCCAAACACAGGTACATGCAGGTGGATTAGCCACCCTAAGGACCCTTAGAAGAGAAAGGAGAGAAATCAGCACTGCCAATGTGGGAGCACATGTATCCTAAAGCAGATTTGGAGTTGATGGTCTGACAACTTCTGAGATGAAACTCATCTCTGATGAAGGTGCTCCCAAGATGATGATCTTCCAGGCAGAGAGCCTTATGTTGGTCTCCCAGGAGAATCTCTCTGAGTATTGATCTGCCTTTTCCAGGGTGTTTTAACTTTAATTTCCAGGATATTATTGTAACTCAATAATCTGAAAGATATAAAAAAAATGTGGCCAGAAAACCTGTCTCTTGCAAGAAGGCAGACCCAGGGGAATCATATTGCTCCCTCCAGCACTGCACAGAGGGTTCACAGCTCTGCTGCTCCCTGGGAGTTTCTTGGAAGGGCTTGTGCTGGTGAGCAAATTTGGCATGGAGGCCAACAGGTTCACAGCAGCCCACATTTACCTGAGTGAAGGCTCTGACCCATCTGTGGGGAACAGTCCCTGAGTAGCCCCTGAGGTCTGGGCCCCTGTCAGCCACCCTGGGCTGGGGCTGTCATGAGAACTCTGCCATGTGTATGATCCTCTTCCAGAGCCTGGGAACACTCCTGGGCACAGCTTGTTTTACCCCGTCATCTGCAGCTTTTCCTCTTTCTCAAAGCTTCATGCCCAGTTACTGCCTACTGCTCCAATCTTAATCTACCCAAAAGTCGCAACGTAAATAGTTTCATTTCCTTTTTGGTGCTGTCAGGAGACAAACTGCAAGGTGTATTGAACATTCCCCAACAAATAACTTCCCTGCTGTTAGCTCCATGGGTAGGAGACATGCTGACAGTACATTTTGCATTGCTTTTCTTGCCATTTGTTTGGCTTCTAACAGTCTCCTGCCAAGGTTGAAGGTTAAAATCGCTCATGCAAACCAAGGCTTTCCTGCTACAGACAGAAACTGGTACAGATAACTTCTTCCTTCTTCATTCAATCATGAGTTTAAACTTGGACATACCTTTCCTGTCTAGCAAAGCTTGTTCAAAACGTTCCTGTAGGATTTTTTTTTTCATTGGAAAACACAGAATAGTTGGAACCCAAGCCCTCAGCAACACTGTGAGTGTGTGTGTCACCTGAAAAACAGCACAAGGGAAAAGTCAAATGCAAAGAGAAAACTCTCACCTTTCAAAATGAAACAATTTCTGATGTTAGTGAAATCAAATGATACAGAATGAAGTTGAAATAAAGTGTTCTTTCCATTTTTCCTAAATGTGATTTTTGAAGCCAAGCCAAACAAAAACATTTGAAATCTCAGCTTTTTCCTCTGGTTGCAGCTCTATTACAGTGTTCCTGCCTCTCGGGCTGTGGAGAATGAAGGTTTGGCTACTCCTTCCATGGCAGCTGATGTGCAGAAACACTCAGGAACAACAGGCTGGCAATATCCTGGGCACAAGTATAACGAATTATTTTATCATCTTATCTGTAAAGAGATTGAAGTGAGGCAAGCCTATTAGGTTTGTTTTTCCAGTATAAAAAGTGTTACTGTGAGAGAGTTGTTCACGTATGTCATCTGCCTCACAAAACGCCCCTTACCAAAGACACACTGCAGCCACCCTCTCCTCTTCCTCTCATTTTATGTGAGAATCTCTTTCTCCCCCTTACATCACTCTTTTCCCTGAGGAAATCAGGATTAGGACATTTCTTTCTGTCTTTGAAGTATCCCAAAACCCCAGACCCAAAAGTCTTTTCCCTTTAGCAGTATTGGGTACTCTAATTGCAATATGTACTTTACATGCAAATTTTAGTGATTAGGTTAAAATTAGTTTCTCCTGGAAGGTGAGCAGCAGTGTCCCCTGAAACAAAAACAATTTCTTTGAAGCAGATCGATAACACATGGGAAAGCATTGTTAAATTGAGTACCTGCCTTATTATATACACTAGCAAACTTATGTATAGAATTTTCAAGACAAAGGTATACTGGAGAGAAGGATAATAATGAGGTAAAACCAGCATATGAGACTGACAGCAGCTGGTTTTTTATCAGATTGTGTGGAAAATAAATTAAAATCCTAAAAAATATAGAAATCAAACCATTTGGTTCTCACTCAAAATGTGTAATTATCAGCACTTCTAGATCATAGCAGAGACTGTCACTGGTGGTTTCATTTTATAACAAAAAATTGGTGAATCTCTAGCTCTTAGGAATCAGCAAAGAAGAGACATGAAAGTAAAGAAGATGCTAAAATGAAAAAGAATTGGTTTTTTCCGGCAGGTGACAGTTCTAGCTCACTTTTGCAAATACAAAAGTTGAGGCCAAAAGTACAGGAGATTCTGTGCTACCTTAGATGAGGCCAAAAATACAGGAGATTCTGTGCTACTTTAGATGAGACCAGTGCATGCTGGAGACTCGGAACACTGAATAAGACACTGACAACTCACTTGGTTTCCTTATGTAACAGTGGGCGAAACTGGGTGAATCAGGCACCAAGCTGGGAGCCTCTTTTCTATTCTCGGCTCTGCTCATAACTGGCCTCACGGCTTTTGGCAAGTTCTTCACATCAGAAGTTTCATCTGAAGGGAAGGGTGGCTAGAACCACCATTTTTAAACACAGGGCCTAACAGTTATGCATTTAATTTTAAGTGATATTAAATTTGTGACATCCAAGAAACAGAGTAACTCTGAACACCAGATACTTTATTCAGAAGTTTGAGTCCGGATTTACACATTGAGCTTACACTCAATGGTGTGGAAGTGCATACGTCTGTCTTACTATCTGCAGAACAGGAGAACGTATGAAATAACCCATGTTGTGCAGCATACACTGTAGAAACAAATACCTTACCTAATCCTTCTACAGGGCTAGAAACAAGCTACAGAATATCGCTGCCTGGAACAACTGCACTTGCTGACCTGGGAGTCTTTCCGATCCCTGTATTCTTTAGCCAATCTGAGTGGTCTGATGATGCCCACCAGAAAAATCCTGCACTCCCACATCCTTTGGTTTGGACAAGTCCTCATCCTCAGATGGTACAATGAATCAGGGTGTGCACACATATGGAACCCAGATGAATGCATCCCATTTCACATGTTCTACTGAGGCATATGGAGGACATGGTACTACAGCCCACAGGATGTAGCAAATTTCTCAAAAATCATGAGAAGAAAAAGACCTCCTTGAGACTGATTCACCCTACAATTGTGAAATTCAGTTACAGCAAGGGTTTCTGAAAAACCTTCCTTACTCGCCATATGATTTGTTCTTACAGACATATGCAGACATATATTTAGCTTAGCTTTTGTAGAATTAGCCTGTCCAGTACTGTATGTCCACTCTGTGTTAATGCAACATGGGCCGAGGGCAGTAATTTTTCCCTGGTTTAGGCAGAACGACAGGAAAAGAGGCCTGGTGTTCTCCAGAAGCCACTCTGTGAAGTATCTAGTAAGAAAGGTAAGTCAGGAATGCTCCAACAAAAAGTATTCTCATCAGGATCCAGAAGAGACCCCACGATCTTACCCCATGAGACCCCAAGATTTATGTAATCTCTAACTGTTTGGCAGGTTCTTGTTCAAGGTCCTACTCTGGTAAATTTTCTGATTTATAGGAGTGAAACAGCTCCAGCATGAGAAACTGAGAGAACAGTTTTGTGGTACAGCTTCAGAGATCTGGGAAAGCTTTATAAAAATAGCAGTTGTGAGCAGGTAAATAGCACAGATCACACTCCTTTTGCAAGAAAAGGAGCAACATATCTGCCTTAGATAAGCGTAGAGAGTACAAGAAAAAGTTAAATATCTTCAAATCATGATTGAACTCCAGCTTAAGGTGCTATGGGGCTGGGTTGAGTCATTAGCTTTATCCCTGGGGATCCCTGAGTGATGGGCAAGGAACAGGAAGACCCAAAATGATGCAACTTTTGAACAGGGGGAGGAGTGACAGATCTGTGCTTGATTTCAGCATGTCTGAAAGACACTGTAATGCAGGGTTTATAAAGGGCTGGGAGTGGAGGGGTGGTTGGGGGGGGGGGAAGGGTATCTAAGGCTGGTTTTACCTTGCATGGGAGAAGTATTTAAATGTTCTTAAAACAGACCCTGACAGTAAAACACTCATTGTGTCCCAAACTCGTACACTGAGGGAAGCCTGTAGTAATTCTGCTGTAATTCACAGTAATTCACAGCTGCCTGTGTTTATTTCCAGCCCCTCCATGTTTTTCATTGGGTACCTGCAGGAAAGCCATTACACCAGAGGACACACTGGAGAGGAAATCCCCTAGAAAGCTGCCCGAGTGCACCGCTGTCAGCATCCCTGCCACACACCTGGCTCACGAGCACGGGATCAGGCACAGGCATCACAGAGCTGCACCACATGGCATATGTGTTCAATCAAAACAGTTCATATTTTGAGTATTAAATATTTAAAGCAGGTAACACAGGAACAAGTTGTACCTCATGAATTATTCACGGTAATTTGGTGGTTTGAAAAGTGAATATTTGACAAACAGTGACTTGTTCATGGACAGTTTGTAATCAGAAAGAGATGAAAATCATCAATACATTATTCATTACAAATGACTTGTTCATTTCTAGTATCAGTTTATCTGAGGTGTTTACTTACGCTCAGGGCTTCTCTCCGCAGTCCTCCCCAGTGTCATTTCAGACAGCTCTGTGCAGCAAAGACAGCCCAGGGCCCCGTCGCTCACCCGAGGTCCCTGGTAGCAGCTGCCCCTCACCCTTCGCCACTGCGTAGGCGATGCTGGGGCACTGTCTGCACCCTCTGCAAATCGCCTCCCTGGGGGCTGAACAACAGGGTTTGGGAGCAGGGGAGTGTGGGGCAACAGCCCTGTGCCACTTGAGGAGGGGGGAACGTGAGAATAACTCACTTCCTTGCCCTCTCCTCCTCTTCCTCTACAAACAGAAAGTGGCCCCAGCCTGCATCCAGTTCGGGACATGAAATGAGTGAGTCGATGGTTTCGGAGAGTGGGCAGTGTCTGGCTCCCCTGCATGAGGTGACACAAGCTGGACCAGCAGGGCCCCAGTCCTGCTCGCAGCAGCAGAGGGGGTAATCAGGTCACAGGGACAGTGAAAGGGTCTGTTCCTTCTCCCGTTTGGTTATTATCCATTATTACTTTGGTGGTTTGAAGGAGGAGCGAGCCAGACTCTTTTAAGTGGTTGCCAGTGAGAGGACGAGGGGCAAGGGCCACAAGTTGGAACATAAGAGGTTCCACTTAAATATGAGAAAAAACTTCTTCACAGTGAGGGTGACAGAGGGAGGGTGTGGAGTCCCCTTCTGTGGAGATTTTCAAGACCCGCCTGGATGCAGTCCTGAGCAACATGCTCTAACATGCTCTAGGCAATCCTGCTTCAGCAAGGGAGTTGGACTAGATGATCTCTTCCAACTCTAAAAAAATTTCAGTAAAATTCAGTGAAACTACTTCACACAGAACTTGCTGGAAACTTTTAAAGAACCTTTGGTTG
>VXAK01006871.1:0-46237 GCA_013399435.1 Arenaria interpres | reverse complement strand
CCTGTGAAACTTTGATCTGTATCAAAGTATCAAATTCCAAACTTCTCCTGGAATAGTACTTGTTGTCAGCTACGGGGTGGATTAAGAAATGGATTCATATGTCTATAAAACTGTTAAACACAACCAGGGATGCATCACTGTTGTGTCGTTGACTTCTCAGACGCAGATTAAGAAGCAAATGCAACAACTAATGGTACAACTTACTTTTCTTGGACATGACAGCTAACAAATGTTTTGACAAATAACTACAGAACCTGCTAGTGATAATATCATATCAGACATGGGTTTGGTAGGTACTTAGAAAAGTGTAGAAGAATAGATCACAGAAGATAAGCTACAACTGACTGTACATGAGAAGATTTAGTTTAAATAAAATAAACAAAAATAGGTCTGGAACATTGTCTATTTAAAAAGAAAAACTGCAAAATAAACTAAACAAGTTATTGATAAAAGCTGAAGTGCTGAAAAAAATTGAACACGTGGAATCCAGGAGCACTCTTAAGTGAAAGATACAAATACTATTGGAACTGAGAACAGAGAAAATATCTTTTCTGGAAAGACATTTTCAAAAAGCTATTAGGAGTCAGCAAAGAACATTGCAAACAGGAAATTAGGAAAAACACTTTTTGGAGCTAAAAATTCAGGTTTAGTTACTTCCTACAAAGAAAATTAGGAGCAAACTATGAAAAGTGAATTAGTAATATAAATAAAAAGGGTGGGATAGTGGACTTGCTTTGTAAGATCAGGGAAATATGACTTCAAATTTAGTTTGATGTGCTTTCAATAGAAAGAAGATGCTAAGCAGCGGGGAAAGAACAGAATGGGTAATGGAAATGAAGATTTGGGAAAAGAGCTCATGACAGCTGGGACTGAAATAAAACTTAAAAAACTTAATGTATTCAAACCAATGGAGGGTGGGGATGGGCAGTCAGTTGCCATCCAAAGCAGTACAAGACCTGCATGTGAAATTGCATGTCCAGGAGCAAGGGCTTTTTTATGAATCTTTCCAGTTAAAGTAATGCTGCATAACTGCAGAACAGCATAGATAGGCTCTGTATTTGAGGACAGAAGAAAAAGGACTTGAATGATAAGATTGTTAAACTCATTTCAGTGTTATGAACGGCTTTAGAGAGAAGACAGTGCAACAGAAACTTCAGAAAGCTGAATCACAACAGGGCAACTTATTATCACGTTTTACTAAAGTATTAGATTTTTCTAAGAAGCAGCTTGATTAAATCTAAACTTTATCTCAGTAAAATGTATTATTTACCTATTATTTAATATTGTGCCATATGAGAAACTATTAGTTAGAATGGTGAAAATAGGAGTGAGACAAATTTTAAGATATCTATTAAACTAGGTAAAAGAGAGATAAAACAACATATTTCTATGAAAGAAAGATACAGGCACAGAGATTTACCAATGCAGCCTCCTATCAATACATTTCAGAGCAGATAATTAATTCATTCTCTTACCATGACACAGAAAGCAGGACTGTGGAATGAATGTCAATCACAGTATCATAGAGGGAAAAAAATCTGAAAGAAACTGAGATTGAGACTACAAAACAGCATTAAATTTAACCATCCAAATGCCAGTTTAGGAACCTGGAAATTATACAAATACCTGCTAAAAACTGGGAGCTCATCAGCTGGAAATGGTACGACATGAGAAAGAGTTAGGTACGCCGATCTCTCTGAGGGTGACAATATGCTGCAACTACTACTGTGTGGCCCCACAAGAAAAGCAAATACAAACCAAGGAAACATAAGGAGCGGCAATGCCACCAGATGAGACTTCGGGTAGGCAACATCCACACACAGTTCTGGCTCCTGTGTTTCAAGGAATGCAACTTAATACAGAAACAGATATGAGGAAAGACAACTGGCAGTGCTAGGAAATGGGAGACCCTTTGGGGAGTGGAACTTGCCGAGTTCAGTAAATAAAGGCTAAAATGGATTAGAGCTGCCCCTTACAAGTACCAGGGAAGGAGAGGTGATATTTAAGCTCAATGACATGTTAGAAGGAGAGCAAAGAGCATCACATAGCCATAAAGACCCACAGGCTGAAAATGAAAAGGAGGTTTCTAGCCTTCTGAGAAGTGACCTCCTACAACAAACTTCCAGTAGAAATACTGGGAGCAAGAAGTCTAACTGGTTCTAGGATCGATCAGGATAAAGTCATGAAACGGATGGTATGAGTTATGTTTGTGAGGCCACAGGACTAAATCCAGAGTCCTAGGATGTGCTGCACACCCTTCTGTCTTCCATCATGAAGGAGACGGAGAAGCAGAGTGCAGAGCAAGGCCCTGCCAGATGCCCAGGCTATTAACGCCCTGTCACCTGACACACCCGCAGCAGGCAGATGGAAACTTCTAACCTACAGAGTACAACCTGTTAATACAAGGAATCTCCATTTTTCAGTTAGAACTAATATCTTAGTGGAGTTACAAAGCATATTACTAAGGCTGATAAAGTGTCAGTAATGTTTTTTCTGATTTTTACCTTCCCGGAGTCCCTCACAATCCTTTGTGATTGTGTTTACACATCCATGCATGCAAACAACTCAAAAACTATAATCTTCTGCACCGGAAAAATGAAACTGCTTCAACTAAATTACAGTTTGGTGTGGATGCAAACTTTACAGCAATTGATACTGGCCTCTTGATACTTTCCCGTGTAAAGTCCAGGGCATCCTGACCTGGCCCTCACCTCTCTCAGCAGCATGGCTCCCCGTTGCTGGGCTGTGGCTCTGCTGTATGAGCCTGGCACGGGCCTCTGCGTTTCTTCCAGCCCAGGATGGGGAAGGTGATGTCTCAGGAGATGGGTAACGTCTCTTTCACAGCTGAAGCACAGCTGGGGTTGGATGTGAGGCCTACACACGGTGACAACAAACACAACAGTCCATGTGCGCCCATCAGAAGCATCAACTGTCCCACCTTCAAGGACACATTACCAAAGGTGGAGGTGGAGGGTTAAGCAGCCATAGAGGTTGAGCCACCAGTCGCCAGAAGTGTCCCAGATCACTGCTGAGGCAAGTGTGCTGGAGCTGCACTTGCAGAGGTCGCCTTGAGCCTACTCAGCTACCAACAGAGGTATCCACAGCTATACGTTCAGCGCCTTTCCTCAATTCTCCTAAATAATTAACCACCATGTTAGTGCACACAGCATGCAGCGAGAAAAACTCCACCCCCTCTTCCCACATACACAAAACTTTCATTCCTCTCCTGACAGGGAAGTCTCTTGCCATCCAGTTTGATGTTGTTAAACTGACGTATCTTGTTAAATCTTAGCTAGCGTCTGACATTAAATTGGAATGTACTAAAGAGATAATGGCTAGCAGTATTTTTTTCCTAAATTTGCACAGTGATTTACTTAAAAACAGAATAAATATTAACTGATTCTGAAAACCTGAAACTTTCAATTGCCAGAGCATTTCTGTACTTTAATTCTTCAACAAAAAAATTGTCATTTGCATAATGCTTCTGGGTTGGAGAAGTACACAGTTTCAATTTTCATGTGTTGTAGCATTGTAGGGAAAGATCTCATTTCTCGTCGTGCTGTATCCTGTCCCAGAACCAATAAATATTTTAAGCATTTAATGCACTTATCAACTCTGCTGTATAAAAAGTACAGAAGAGCCTACCCAGCAGTGTCAAAGACATCTCATGTATCAAGGGAGTCTGAGCAACCTCTTGGCTGCTTCTCCACCTTGAAATTTAACTTTACATCATATCCATCAACTAAGTGAGAGGTGACAACAGTTCCCTGCTCTCCAAGGTAACTGTGTGCCAGTATTGCTGGTAGGAATGCAGTTCTTTCAGCAGTCAGACACTGTACATTTCCTCACCCTGTTAAATTTCACAGGTTACTGTTATCAAGAAAATACGAGAAAATTATTAAAAATGCAATATCTCATTTAATGACGCAAACTCACCTTTAGCTAAATTGGTCTAGAAAAATTGTCCAGGCAAATTTAGTGCAAATTTAGTCCTTACAAATAATGGCTTGAATTTATACATATAAAAGAAATTGCTCCAGTCACTTTCTCCTCTTCTTTAAAGGTAAGATTTTTAAGAGAGAGGAAAGAAGTCAGTATGAAATTCCATAGGACTAAGCTATCTAATTCATGAACCCCACTGAAAAACCTCATTCTGGATTCATATTTAAAAAAAAAAAAGAAAAAAAGTATTATTATTTTTCTCTATGTATATAGACAAGCAAGCATATATACACACTCAGAATTTAGTATTGTGTTAATTAAATCCATTAGTATGACTAAGATGGGAGACATCATCTATACAGATGAGGATCCCAGCATTGTCTCAGAAGTACTGATCATCTTGGGGATGAAAGCAGTACAATTAGGACTAAATTTATAGTCAGAATGGAGGTTATCTGCTGAGACATCAGTGACCAGAACTTTGGCCAGACAACATAAGGTCATGTTGACTGGGAAAAAAACAACCGAGAAAAAGAAAGGGCCTTTGGTATCAGAAGAGCAGGTGTTGAATCTGAACCACGTGTAAGGTACATGCCTTTGTGAAATGTGACAGAAAGAAGGTCAATGTCTTTAGCAGAGCAAATGAAGGTTAAGGGAGATTGTCACCCATGTTTGCAAACAGGGGGCTAGGGAAACGTTATTTAAGCAAAGGGACAACACTGAGGCAAGAGCATATGTACATAAGATTGACAGGAAGAGCTGTAAGATGGAAATAAGATGGAGCCTTTCCCAGGGGAGCAAGGTGGTTAAACAACCTTATCATAAGAATAACGGGGGCAAGAAAGCAAATATTTCAAGATGAAGCTATTATACAGAAAGATCAACCACACTAGAATTAGCAAAATTATGCCACATTGACAACTGCTATTCAAGAGACATCTGAGATTGGTATAATAAAGGTATTGTACATGAGGAAAGAAGTGGCAAAGATTGGCAAGTAAAATAATAAGACTCTTTACTGTTCTAACCTGAGGAAGGTTACCTAGAGGATTAATCTTGATTTTTAATTTGAAAAAGATAGTTGGGACTTTCTCATTAGATCCTCTTCTATTGAGCATCTTCTATAATGTCTATTGGTGTCTTTCAGGGGCTGGTTGTTTTATTAATAGTAATGTTTTACTTTTCTAGCTACCAGTCAATTGTCTGTCCAGATGAAAGAGGAGAGCCAGAAACTGGAAATCAGCACCTTAGCTGTGATATTTTGAATTATTATTTTTAAGATCAAACTGTAAGTGGCTTTTCATAATGTATGTATCAGATATTAAAACCAGATCTCATTAAGTTTAGTCCTCCATTTTCCTAGTAGTATATTTAATGACATTTCTACTGTTAGGAACTGATTCCATGACTTTGTATGTCCTAACTGGCTCAGACCCATTTTGTCCTTTTTTTTCTCTTCTATTTTCTTTTGGATCTAGCACGACTTCTGTGTTACTTGTAGCAATATCTCCCACCTCAGGCTATCTAATTCAACACAGGTTCAAAAACCTTGAACTCTTCCATAGCCACGTTTTTGGCTCTGAAGTTTAAGGTTTTGAAAGGGACTCCAGACTGGTGAAAGTCCTTCAAGCTACCCTGGCTGTCCTGGCAATCCATGAACTTCATAGAAGGACTGAGTGCAATGCAAAAGGTCTCTACAGAGTCCCCATAAGCAAGACGGAGAGTTAATAGGATGGAAATCTTCTACTCTCGCATGCAGAAGGAGAAGCTGAGCCCACTGTCTGATTTGCAAAGCCATGCCATGCCCTCTCAGGCAGCAGGGGAACTTGCTAAGCATTCATTATGGCATAACCATCCTGCAAAGCACTGCCTGATCCTTCCTCACTGCTGCATTTTCCTGTGCTTCTCTCTTCTCTGAGGAATCATGCACTTTGATTTATTTAATAGCAGGAATCATGAAGATGTACTTATTTAACCTAGGTTAGCCCAGACTCTGCAGTCATTACCAAACTCTTAAATGAACCTGGGAAAAGGCCTTTGGGAACTGTGTCCTGTCAAACTTGGCCTCTACCTGCACAGAAACCTGCCATTGCCCATCTTCGGTTTTCACAAAATAAAAACCCAGTAGGCAATAGTAAGAAAAGGCAAGAGAAAAAGGAAGAGGAGGACCTAAATGAGAATATGGTAAAGCTGACTTACCTGAGAAAAAATGCAAGAGTAGTACAGGCTGTTGAGTAGTTTCTACAGAGATCACTGTCATTGGCTTTTAATTTTAACCTGCCACATACTTTTGCTTTTTATGTCCTGAGGCTCTGCAGCTAGAAAGTGTAATTTTGCTGCAAATATTCATCAGAGGTTGGTGAAAAGAACATTGTACTAATTAGCTTTGCTGGGTGATGTTACATAGTAAAACCCAGGTCACTGGGGACAAAAACCCCTGAAAGTTGACCTTTATTTAGCTGAATAGGGACTAACCTTGTAGGATGGTGAAATTAGTGTTTAATAGCCAATCCCAAAAGCTATTTAGGTGTGCAACTGTTCTTTGCATGCAGTCACTGAGAACTTGTAACAACATACTTCAGATCATCAGCCCATGGTGCTTTTGTGCCTGCTGAACTATCACTTGATATGTTACTCAGGCACAATGAACAGTAAGGGTCTTCTCCACATCTCCTCAGCTCAGGAGTGTACCTTACCCTTCACCCTGGTGTACTCACTGCTGCCTGAGATGGCTCCCCTCCTCTCTGCTCCCTCTCAGGAAGGAAGGAAGAGAAACTGGGTGCTAAGGAGGGGTGGCTTTGCTTTCCCAATCAAATGACTACATTCCTGTTATTTTTATATGATTTATATGTGTCGTTTACGGTGCACGTAGGTAGACCAACAGGGAGGCCCTTGTTAAAGGTAATTGGAATAAATAATAAATACAACATTTTGAAAATATCCCAGGGGAAGAAAGAAGCTTTAGGAGCAAACGCAGTGAACTGCCGCCTGCCAGCCTGTTTCAACCCTTCCCACCTGTGGAGATCAAACAGCAGAAGGGCTACAGCGCGAAACCCCCCTGTGTCCTGTGGGAGCCGTGCAGACTGTGCGTCAGAGGGTTTCCCGCAGCTGGTGGCAGCTCCCCATCCCTCGCAGCCCGACAGTGGGCTTATTTATTTATTGCTGCTTCATTAACAATACCTTCATTACCCACAAACTTGGCATTTCCTTCCTCCTCGCCTCCGTGGCAGAGAGGTTTCCTTGTGGGATGCGATGCTTCCCGTCTCCGCTCCGTCCTTGGCAGGGACGGGAGGGGAGTGGGGTGGGATTGGGGGTCCCCGGGGGGAGACCAACCCTTGCTGGCAAAGGGACAGCGGGGTCCCACGGCACTGCACCCCTCTCCACCGGGCAGAGCCCCGCAGCCCCCTGGCACGGCCTCCCAGCCAGCTCTGGCATTGTCGAACTGCTTCACACAAAGTCATCATGATCCCCAGGTAAACTCTGATTTCCTCCGTATCAGGTTTAGCTGGAAAACTAAACAATTAATTAAAAAAGCAAAACACAAGACCTAAATGTTATTTATGCCCCTAATTATCTCATTCTAGTGGGCATTTTAGTCCCTGTCTGGTCAGAATATTAATTAACTTCATAAATACAGCAAAAGTTAAATAATAAGCACCCGGGGCTACAGAAGCACTGCAATGATCAAGATTAAATGGACATATAAATTTTATTAATGGATGCTTTATACAATTCCATATATTATAAATCAAACAAAATCCCTATATTCATCCTCTAAGGTTGCAATGAAAAAGCTTTAACATTATTGAAGATAATTTTTATTAAGTTTAAAACTCCTTTTTTGTGGTAATGAGACTGTTACGGGGATAATTTAATCTGGTTTGTCATGAGGCACCTCAGCTTGTTAAATAAGTTAATAAATGACTACGCATTAATCAAAGTGACAAAACTATGAAGAGCTGAGGATGGGAGACAATTCTGGTGATAGTATTAATTAGTATTTAATTAGAAACTTAGGGGCCATAAATAAAAAAATCATGGGAGAGACATTTATGCAAATTGCTTTGAAAGTGTGTTGGAGTTGCATTTGCTTTAGGAAAAAAGCCTTCCTTCCTTCCACCCTTATTTCCCTTCTCTCCTTAATTTCTTTCCACACTGTACACAGCAGAGTTGCAGTGACATCACATGGATAGAAATGAGCTTATATTAGTTTTAATTTTTTCAAGTTACTGGGCTCTGCACTTGAGTTGTGCTTTTCTCTCTCTGGCTTGAACAGAGGGGTTTTTTTAAGATTCCTGATTTCTAGACAAGAAGAAAGAAAGAAAAACCCAAAGAGAGAGAAGGGTGGGGATTTCTATTTCTGCCGTCTTACTCAAGATGTGTGTCACCTTTCTCTAAGGAAGAATTGATGTCACAATGACGCCACTACAATTCTCCGTACGCAGCAATGTCCTCTGTTCACAAGCGGGAGCCTCGTTTGTTATCTTACATTCCAGAACAGAAGCAGCATTTATAATCATAGTCCTTTTGTTGTTTCTCCCCACAAGGTGCCTGTCTCAAAACAGACAATTTCTGCTAGCAAAAGAGATAATATGTCACTCTATTACGTATTTCAGGCTGTTTTCCTGAGGAGCAGACTTTATTATTTGTTGCATTTACACAAGAAGGTTACCCGCAGTAAAACTGCTTTTTCTATTCACCAGTCTATCTCTGTCATGGCTCATTTATGTGTGAACATGACTGACTGAAGCCAACATTATCCACAACTGGCAAGTGCCAGACCTACAGTTCAATCAGCCCCTTCCCTAAGATAATGCCGAGGGCCAGCTATTTGAAGTAGTGGGACAATAAAGTGGAGAGAGACAATCATGGTCAAATTGATCCAATTCCCTGTGTATAAAAGGGATTCTGCCTCATAACACACAGCTCCTTTTGCTCTCCAAACATATTAGACCTTAAACAGGGACCTGGTCTTCCAGGAAATGTGTGACTGACATGAAAATGATGAAGTTTTAAGGTGGTTTCTTTAGCCATTTCCTTCCAAGGCCTTTCATTAAAAGTACAGTGTAAACCCAAGATAAAATGCACCTAGTACCCTGGGTTTTCTGGTTATTTTTAGTGGGATGTTTAGACTGAAGGGCTCAGTGATGACACAGAGTTCATTCTCCTTTTCCTTTTGTTTTATATTTGTTTGACAAATCATTTGCATCTGTTAATAAAATTAAACCTGAAAAATGAATGAGAGGCAGCTCCTTTCACTGATGCTCCCAATTCCCATTGCCAATATAGCAAACTGAGTTCCTGAATATATTTCTTTATATTAAGTCTCCACAGAACACAGCAGTTAACACAAATATTCCTTCAAAATTACCAGCTGCTTCTGCACTGCAATACATATCAGGTCTCGAATTTAATAAGATATTTTACTGAACTTCCAGAAATAAAGAGCCGAGCAGTAGACACTAAAAACTCAAGAGAAATTCTGGTACCCTCAAGCGTTAAGATACCAAACTTTCACATATTTTGCTTCCTCCATCCCCTAATTAATAAGCCCCTGGAGTTGCATATGAACATTTATATTTTTATTTTTTCATGGATGGAGACAGATCTACATATGTCACTAATCAGAAAGGTCTTTTTTTACCTCTGTCTCTCATTTCCCTGCTACCTACGTAGCATATTGAATGACCAACAAATAAAGATTTATTATCTTCTACTTCCAGTACAAACCCTAAAGTAAGAAGCCAGTTCTGCTGTGTGGACCATGAGCTCTATGTTACATTGTTCTGTGGTAAGTTTAGCAGTTTTTAAATTTTCTGTTGAACTCAGTAAAGAGGATAACACATTCAGCATTAATTTATTTTTTTTGCAGGTGTTTGGGGGTCTTACAGCCCCGGCTGGTCCCCCCTGGGCAGCATGACCACAGACCTTGGAGATCTGCAAGCGCCTTCCACAACTCTCGTCTGCTTCAGTTCCCATCTTTTCCCATGAGTGAATACAGAGTCTGGAGTGCTCTGGAGAAACAGAAAACAAGAGGGAAGAGAAGAGGAGAAGAGCTGGGCTACCCAACTCCCTTTTCAGGCCAGTCTTGGCACCCCTCCACAGATTCTAAGCAGAACCCTGATTTGTCTGTGTTATGGCCAAATACAGGTTAATGCAGCATGGGCAGCAGAAATGAGATCAAATAGGGATTTGGCTGCACTACTGAGTCCCAAATGCCCCTAAGGGTGTTGTCCTGCAATAGGCAGGAGTAGGTGTGCTTTGGTGGTCAGGGATCTTTGCAGGTGTGGCATTTTTGAAAATTCCCTCACTCTTTTATGGCTTTTTGTGTAAGTTTGGATGCTCAATGAGGGTGCTTCCTTTAAAAGATACAGTGCTTCTCTGTTTATCAGTGGACAGGGATTTAAACTCTCTCATATTCTTACTTATTTATTGAAAGGGTTTGTATAGCATAAGTAACCTACAGCAAGTCATGGGGCTTTGTCCTACAGCTCTGTAGGTAGCAAGAAAATTTCTGTCTCATGGGCTCCCTCTGCGTCTTTCCATCTTACCAAACACCAGCCCGTGCAACCAGAGGAAGCATGTTGACCATGGTCACCAGTGCTGGTGGGTAATCAGAAAGCCAGTGTGACTATGGAGACATAAAGGGTCCTGTGGGGGGTTATGCCAACAGGGAACACAACTGCAGTATTCTGGACAATATCTGGAGACACTCATTTCTCTCTGTTGATGAAGGAAGGAAACCTCAAGAATTCAGGCTAGCCCTTACAAATAGCACCCAGTCAATAGTGTCTGGTGAAAAGCTAAAATAACAATTAGGATAAAAATTATATCTGTGCAGGTGAAAAGCAGTAACTATTGCAAACACTATCTAAAGGATTTTCTAATGTCTTATTAGGCAAAGCCCAATATATGGGAAAAATGCAGTTGTACCATTTGTTTTGATAGTAAAGCAGCTAAGCTTTCATATAAGGCAGCATAAACTCTGAGGGTAACACAGAACACATCACATAAACACACTGCAATACTTACAGCTTTTAGCAAACCACATAACTTGTACATTGCTGGCTCTGTACATTGTCTTTCTACTGCTCTCAGTTAGAGAGGCTCCATGATTTAGGACCTGTGCCGAAGCACCACACTTTTGGAGGGATCCTTATTTCTGAGTAGTAGATCCCCAGACTGCTCCTTCCTTAAGAAGAACAATGATTGCCCAGGAAACATTTCATTGCATCATTAGTAGGTGTCCTCAAATTAGCTGCAAGAATTAAGTGTTTAACAAATTTAGCACTTCTATGAAGCACTTATGATCAAACTGTGAGTCCAGAGCCTATGTCTTGCCAACAACACAGGGAAAAGAAGAAAAATGAAATCAGAGCACTAAGCTGTCTTTAGGATACTACTTGGGCAGTTTGCAGCAGGCATTAAATGATACAATTGTCTTCAAAATTAGAGAACTGGACATGACATGACACAGCAAGTACCTCCCAATCCTGTGCCTATGAATTTATGTTATCAGAGCAGCTCTAATTATAATACTAGAAAAATTTATACAGACAAATAAATTATAGCTTTCCTGAGTCTTACGTATCTGCACTGACGGCTAATCAAAAAAATCTAATTACCTCTCTAGTTCCAGAAAACATTTTAGTATACACTGGGATTTGGCAAGCTTCCATGGTTTTAAAATTGTATTGGGGAGGAAACACTTCATGTACGAGGCATGTAATTGCATATGAAAGTGCATGCTCTTCCTTTTCATTTGTTAGTGTCTGCTTTGATGTGTTTAAAGTTTGATTTTCATGGGCATGGGATGATGAAAGCAGAATATGGAATGCTCCAAAAAAGGCTAAAGCAAGAAGCAGGTAGCCTGTCAAGTCATGCATTTTTGTTCAGGTAAGTGATGGAACCACATCTGGATACTAAACCAAGCCATACCTGCTTTTCTGCAGCTGCTCTAAAGTTTAAGTTAATCTGGGCTCATTAACTTCGCCAGGCAACAAGATCTGACACACTAATTTCCGGGCCTTTGGAACAAAAGTGGAAACATCACAGAGCACAGCACTTGCACCATCTCTGTGACATGGACTGTTTAGGTCAGGAGCTGACTGGAGGAGCATTTCAACATGGGCATCCCTCTGCTCTGTGATGCTGGGGAAGCTGAAATACTCAAAATGGACCATCTCAGTCCCTCTGATTAACATTTTTGCATTTTCCAGGTTTTAACCAGTGAACTCTCACAGTACTTCTCAGGAATAGGCAGAAGGCAAAGTTACCACACGTGACTCCAAGGAAGGAGGAGATGTAGATAGCAGGCATGAAGGCGGCAGGACTTTATCACACATCTGGAGGCTCTGTGTGCCCAGTTATGCACCTCCTTATTCAGTTGCACTTCCACCTATGTGTATATACGTCACATCTCAGAAAAGTCAGCCCTTATCTCTCCCCTTCCAATCGTGTATATCATCGTGGGCTGTGACGAAATGACAGTCACTACACTGAGCTATTGTGCGTGTTTTCTGACGTTGCCTAGTCTGATTACTACTTGCGTTGTGAACACAGTGAACAATGTCTGAAGGTCGGACAAGAGCACAGAGAGAAGTAACAGAACCACAGAATCCCAAACCCCAGCTTGCTTTGACAGTTTGCTGATATTAGATTTCTTCCCACTGTCATGTTAGAAGATATGCTGAGGTTTTTATATATACAGTTTTACTTATATATTTTCAGTTTTATTTTCACATGATCCTTTTCTATAGGCCTTCTTGAATTTGCCCCTCAGCCCCTGAGCATGAGCAGACACAGGAGAGGGAGTCTGCATTAACTCACCAAGAGGTGGGTTCCAGAAATTACTCCAGATTGCCTTTTCTGGAGGCAAGGGAGCTATTCAATAGATCATTAGTAGTCTGGAGAAAAACAAGTATATTTTGAGGATAAGAAGCAGTGTATAGGGTAAGCCTGCCCCCAGTGGCTGGCTGGGAGCTCAAGGATCTGCAAAGAGGGAGCGAAGGTCTCTGTAAGAGCCCAGTGATCTCCACCAACCACAATGCATGGGAATGGGGTTCTGGCATACTGCAGGTAGCACCACATGCCAAGGGCAAACTGGGAGTCCAGGAGCCCTGCCTGATTCAAGTTCTTCCCCTGGCCCACAGCCACAGCAGGGGAGTTTGGTATTATGTATATTTTAAATCACTGCAGTGACGTGTAGTGAACCACTATTTTAGGGTACGTCCATGATGGAGTCACCAGTAGCCAAACCTGTGCCTGCAGTGGCATAGATGGTTTCTGCCTCCACTGGTGCGAGCAATTGCTTTGGGAAGAAGAGAGACTTCCCAAAGTAGATTCCCTATGGAAGTGTTTTACATTTCTGAAGGGCTCATTAGCAAGAAATGAGAGAACAAACTATTAGCCCTTTGAAGACAAATACAGCGTTTCTAAACCACATTTAAAGTACATCAAATAGAGATGTCCTTCAGCAATACTGTTTGCACTTTCTAATTTTGTGTAAACTTCCAAGGTGTCTTGCTCTGGGCCCCTCTCTCGTAATCGGTGGACTGAGGCCCAGACACTCCCCTTCATTTTGAAGAATAATCTATTAAAGAAGAACTAAGTACCTCTACCTTTTCTAAATGTTATTCAGAATGCCATTTCTTAAGTTTCTTCATCTATAAAATGGGAATATTATTTTCTTCACAACTTATTAGTGCTAATTAATGAATGGCTGTGAATGTATTTAGATATACAATGCAAGTTCTTATTAGATTAAATTTAATCCTGTCCCATTTTTAGGCTGTGAAAAATACCTCTTTATTTTCACCAGAGTTACCCAGAGGCGGACAAATAGAGCTCATCCTAGAGTAAATCGGGACCTCTGTGTTTAGTTCAGCAAGGTTATGGCAGACCTCACAGAGGTCTGGGCTATGGGCCTCTGAAAGGTCTAATACCTGCCTGTGTACCCAAAAAGCTACATGTAAGTTACAGGGCTACAGGTAGGAGCACCAAGAAATTATTCCAAAACCCAGTAGCTTCCATAAAGAATAATCTCCTTTCAATGTATTTTAACAATACTATGTAATTCGGCAGTAACTCTGTACGTTTCTAACATATTCTCCACGGTGGTTAGAAAAAACTGAGTGGGAAGGTTATCATTTTCTCTGCAATTCCAGAGTGCTTTGCCAAACACACTCATCAGACTGGCACCAAAAAGTAAAGTTTCAATGCTGGACATAGGATCTGAGAATTGATTGAGGAAAATGAGAACTTTCCTGTACTAAACTGGCGACTCTGTTTATATGCTAATTCCATTTGATTTTGTGTGTTTATGTTGGTGTGAAAACCTGATGTTAGCTAAGAGTTTTGCCTGCCTCCTTTCTGTCATTATCTCTTTGTGGATGACAATTCTGGAAAACAATGACACTGAGTTGGCAGTGGGGGGTCATTAAGAACTGACAACCCTTTATTCACAGAGAAACAAGATGGACCAGAGTTTTGGTTTGGGTTTAGTGGAGCTGGGCTGCCCAAGCGACACAGGGAGTCCCTCTTCAGGAACCATACAAGTCCACACTGTGAGGTACCTACCTGTGGTGTTAGTTCTTTATATTGAGTGAGTTAAATCCCACCATATATATAAACTAAATACATCATGTAAGGGCAGATAAGGGCATCTGTGATCATCTGATCTGACCACTTTTGTAACAAAGGTCACAGGACCTTCCTGAACTAATTAATAAAAATTTTTCATATGCTTTCTCTCCCAAATCAGAGCCCAAGCATGCTGGAGATGGTGCCTTTCCAAGGGACATACCCAACCTGCAATGCCTCACCTGTGAGACAGGGCTTTGTGCCCTCCACCCCAAGCTGCAGGCAGCAGAAGGAGCTGCCAAAACCTGCTCTGCACGGTGGGTGGAGGGAGCTCCCTGTGTCCCCCCTGGGCAGCAAGAGGGATGGGCTTGGAAATCCCAGAGAAGCTCTGGAGGGTTTTCCTTAACAAATTGTACTTTTTCTGGAGCAATTCTGAAGCTTTTAAGGTTTGGCTGAATTCTTAACTCTGTTTTATTTGCCAGCGTTGTGAGACACTGACCCTACCCTGATGCACACAATGAGAAAGATTTCTCTTTCATGTGTGATATGAAACATTACACCACAGGTTCTACTGCTCTCCTCCAGAGGAACAAGTGCAATAAAACAAAGCTTATGACCATTCACAACTGCCTAAGGGCAAGTAATTTCAAAATTTTCAGAAGAAATCGCTGCTTCTTACAGGACTGTATGTGCTGGCTGGTATTTCATTTAAACACCATACCTGTCCATTGAGAAGGTGGCCATACAAGTGCTAATGGAGAACATTCTTTTTCAAAATTTTTCACAATATTTTATGCTGGTAAGAGAAGACACTTTACTGTTTAGGAAAATGCGGGGGGTCTATCAGCACATTGACACCTTTCCTGAGACTGTCACCAAGGTTTTGAATGTTCTGGCAGAGTTTTAATGACATGGACAAAATAAGTAGGTTGAGACATCAGTCCATTCTCTTATAAATATTCAAGAGGGCCCATGTTGCCGGGTCATAGTACTAAGGGTCTGAGCCAGATTTGGTTCCATACCCCTGGAAAGCTGAAGTACACAAATGGAAAACTCCTGTGGTTTGGGAAGTGCGCTTTGGAGGTATAGCCTATCTTGGCCACTGAACCTGGCTGAGCCACAGGTGGGCTTTTCACAGAGGATTCCCAAATAATTCCTCTTTCATGTTACTCATGGCTGCATGTTTGCACACGTGAACTTTACCTAACCAGGCAATGTACACCACCTTATTCTGTGCAGGCGTGGTCTTGTCCCTTTCCCATCCACACAGCAGCCCTCTCTCACTGTCCCGAATGAGTGAGTCACCATGACAAGGACTGCCACATTCAAACCAGTAACTGTCACCTCTCCAGATACAGCTCAGATGAAATACATTACCATGAAGTTTCCTGTAGTACCCAGCCTGCTGGAGCCAGGGTCTGGAAGCACCACAGGGAAGCTGCATGTTGACTCATAGTTGCACAACACTATGAGTTTTGGAGGTTTTTTGCTGCAAATGTTGGTCAAAATATACCATTTCCTCTTTGTCAAAAAGTTCTTGATAGACTCTTAGTAAGCATGATTGATGATTGACAGTCTGGCATTGAATAAGGGTTTGTCCCTTACAGTATGAGATGAACACATGTTCCACTGTTTCAAGGAATAACTTTTAAGGTTCTGGTTTACATCTTAAAGAAGTGGTCCCCATGCCAGATCTGCTCTAAGTGTTACTTAAACTAAAGTCTCCTATGAGCCCAGCTCCTATGGAAAAAAGGCTGGATGAGACATGGAGGACAGACCCCGTTACCTCAGGCAAATGCATCAAAATTTATTTTTTCATAAAGAGATTAAGCAAAATGTAAAAACAGGTTTGTGGCCCAAACAGTACAAGTAGATGTTAAAACACTTCACTCCAATGGCCAAAAGAAATTTGCTCCTAACTCCTCACTCGAATTTTTTCAGGGATATTTAATATGAATTTCGCTTTAAGTTGGTATTTTCTCTTAGCTGTAACTCTCTCTTTTTCCTCTTGGCATTGAACCACTCTGCTTCCCAAGCTATTTACAGAGAGTGGCAATGCCCTTTTCTCTGCCAGCAATGGCAAGAGGCTGGGAGCCTGTCCCCTAGGGCAGGCTACCATTGCTGTGGCAGTTCTAGGAGCCTCTCTCTGCCTCACTGCCATCTGAGTGCCTTCACTAAACCCAGGAGATCAGACCTATATATGCATTTCCAGATGGGATCTCTTCAGTATTGCACCTGAGGCATGTGCAAGATATTTCCCTAATTCTAATGACGTCACAAAGAGTTGCTTTTTTTCCTCGGGTCCATTATATTTGTAACTACTTTATGCTCAGCAGAGGACCTTCTGTTGCCAGCCAGCCACCTTATAGCAGAAATGTTTGGTCCCCAGGAGTGAGTGACGCTGTGTATGCAGCACCAAATGCCACACCACATCTGTTAGTTCCATCCACAATTTCTTCTGGTCCTTCTTCTGACATCCTCCTGCCCCCTTCAGTGCCAGCAATGCTTCCTACATCTTCAGCAGCTGCCACTCAGCCCATTGTAATTTCTCATTCCTCCTTTGGACAAAGAACATCTTCACAAAAATAGCAAGAGGAAGTCTAGATGGCTGACTGCATTTTTACACTCCTTTTCGTTCCCGTTTGCAGTTTTTCCACCAGCACACAGCTCCCCTACCTCCTCCTCTGCTGCATTAACATGCATTCCATTCCTCCCCACGCCCTCCACCCAAGCAGAATTTTGTCACCAGAATGATGGCTATTACTACAGCTTGGAATTTATATTTTTACTGTGTAATCAAAGTCCATAAGCAATCTCACAGAAACCATTAGCATATACCAGATCCAGGGAAACACATCTTTCTCCTGTGCAACAGAAAGAAAAATGCCAAAAATCTGTACCCAGGCTCTCTGCCTCCTCAGATTTATATTTCAAATATGTATTTTTTTTAAAAAAAAAAAAAAAAGAAGCAACTGAAGAATGTATGCCACTGAAGACATTAAGCCACATTCAGCAGGGAAGTTAAGTTCCCAAAAAGTTATGAGCCCACTAGGGATGAAGTAGCTCTGGAAAAGGCAAGCTTAAGATCTCACTGCAAGGTTGACATGTCTCATCCATCCTGGGTCAGTGGATAATCCTTCCTGCTCAAAGCAAAGCAGGAAAAGGGAGGAATGGAGCTCCTTGCAATGGTAAAGCAAAAGTGAAGAAACCTCAGATCAGCATCTAGAAACTTTTACAGATACTGTAAAAATGAGTCCAGGATCAGCTCGTTTAAGGCCTTCTGTGCATATATTTTTCTTGAGAGTATTGTTGTATCCTTCAAGGAACAACCTATGCAGGACAAGGCAGAGCCCTGCAGCACTGGGAGGGTAGGGCACTGTCATCAAGGAAACACAGGAAAGTTCCACCTGCACCAGCTGCACCATCTTGTATCAGCCCTATTCGCAGCGCCTGGGCTCTTGCTACCTGCCAGTAAACCTCAACAGTGTCTCTTGTTATGTGCACCCTTTGTGGCCAGGAGCTACCTCGAGGTTTGCCACCATCTGCATCTCTAGCAGTGGCTGTACATGAGACAGAGTTCCTGAGCTGTTGGCATCTCCCCTTTCTGCACTTACAGGAAGGGGTCTCATGTCAACATCACACTGTGACATCTGCCACAGAGGCTTTGGGCAACACAAGCATGCAGGGGTCATTCAAATACAGAGACCACAGAGGTTCACATTTGTTGGTCTACAAGGCCTTTGCAGCCTGTGTGCCCCAGATGCACAGATGTTCCCTGATGCCTGATGGGATCCACAGCAACTCCTTCTGTGACACTGCACACACACCTGCATCACTTCTGAGTATATCTTCCAGCCATGATGGAAACACCTGAAGCTCTTTTGGCACCTGCAACCACTCAGACAGGTATGGCCATACTAGCTACACCTTGAGCTGTGAAAAGTCAGGGCTTCCCTCCAGGATCAGTTTCTCCCTCCCACCTGATGTTGGTGGATGCATGCTCTCTGCCTCTTTGCTGAGCAAGCCAGTAAATTGGGCTCCAAGCAGGAAGCCCATCTCCTCAGGGACCCACCTGCTGCATGCTTGCTGTCATGGGGTAGGTAAACACCCAAGTTGGGGGCTTGGTGTCAGTTGATACAGCTGTATGACTGTACACAACAGTATGCCTCCTGCCATGTGCCCTGAGGTGCCAAGTGGGGCCTTCATTAGTTTACAAGGATTGCTGTTGCAAAAGATGTCAAGCATCAGTGCTCTACCCAGCAGAGTTTCATTGCTTCTTATTTGCTTTGATGTGTCTCAAAGCCTAACATGAAAAAAATCAAAGAGTAAATTGTCATACACTGTAGGAGCAGGAGGGCTTTTGGGCTGTCTAGTTTCTTCCTCTGAATAACATAGGCTGCTATGTTTCCTGCAGATGTTGTTTCAAGTCTGATAGATCCAAGCACACGGTGTCTGGTTGCTACAACAGGGGGTTCATGGTGTCCTCTGTGCCCTACGGCCAGGCACCGATCACCTGAGCATCTCCCTGAGGGAAGACCACACTCTCTGGCTCCTACTGCTGATCAAGTCTTTCTTCTGCACCTGAATCCCAGCTCTTGTGACCAGTGTGAACCTGAGCCCACAAGGCAGATCAGTCTTCCCAGGCACTGGACGAGCATCTGAGAGTCCCACGGCAGCACCGGCCATTCCTGAGCCATACATCCGTCATCATCAAGCATGGCTTTGTGTATGTGGCAAATGGTCATGATGCTGTAATTTCCTTTCTGGGACTTTGTAGTTATTGTTGTGCATGTCCTGTTTTTCATAATTATGTGATAGCTGGGTCAGTGGGAACCCCAGCCATCAACAGCAGAGCAGAATATAGCAGGTCTGACACAAAAGGAATCCAGTAATGAGATCTCTGCATTCAAGGTTTAATTGTTCAACATTCTTTGTCCAGTGCTTGCAGTATTTTCTTCTGTTACACAATGGTCATCTTCATAGAATAGATTAGATTTATAACAGACAAAAATTACCTAGTCTATAATTAAACACTAAAATATATGTATTATCTCCATATCCACATGTACGTAGACACAACAAATGGCTTGACAAAAAGGACGTGAAGTGCACTGTGTTTTCCATTACATGTGGCACTGAAAATACTACAGGAAAACATATTCCCATGGTACTATGAGTGAAATGAAAAATAATGACATAGAAAAGAAAAATGAACAAAACCCACCCACTGCGCTATGCTAAAACACAAAATGTAAGGGACTGATACTGGCCAAAACAAAATTCTGAATGTAAAAAATGACAAAAAAATTCAGACAAAAGCTTTACCCCATTGATATTTTTAGCATGATAATCTGAAAAAAAAATACACTATAAAAAAAGGTTGTTGTGTAGGACTAGAGCCTCTGTTGCTATCATAATTGCAGAGTAGTTGTGTACAAAATGAAATACAGAGGACACCCCTGTATCCCCCATGCTCCAATATACAAGCTATCTGCCAGCCTACAATTACAGTGGATGGGGGGATAAAAGTGTTGCTGAAGGAAAGAGGAAAAAATATTTCTTCTCTGCATATTTTTGTCCTGTGGTGTGTGGCTCATTTGAATGATGGTGAAGCAGAGGATTTTGTGCCTGCAATAATAAATTGTATCCTAGTACAAAATACCTATCCTCACCATCAGCATCCATTGAGAAAAAGATGTTAAACACTGTAGTGATATCCTGCAGCAGCAGAGAATTTCATATTAATCATATCATATGATGCCAAAGGCCCTGCTGGCATCATCTGTGACACTGCTGTAGAGCTACTGAGTTTTTCATTGTCAGTGTTGATACTTTTACTGAATTGAAATGTAAATACTATAAATAAATTTCAGATTAAAATATGCTGGGGAAAATTTCTCTCCTTTAGAAAAAGAAAGCTGATATTTGAGTCTTAAACCAGCTGTTTTCTTCCTAAGATCTTCACATACAGTGCACAAACAGCTTGCCACAGGCTAAGCCGGAATGTGAACAAACAGGATGCTGTTAGCTGCTCTGGGTAGCCACCCGTGGGGATGCTCTTACTCCAGGGCAGATGTACTCCAGCACCTCTCTCCCCACTCAGGGAAAGAGTTGCTCCATATACACCATGGGCAAGAGCATGCTCACAGCCTGTAATCAAGAAACAGCTGACGTGGTGACACGCACGGAAGGTGAGTGCAACTGGCGATGTACAAGGCCTGTGCAGTCACAGAGGAGGAAGAGATGGAAAGTGAAGGTATTAACACTTCTTCCTGGCTGAAGGTGCGTGACACCAGCTTTTCCTCTCACATCATCCATCACGCAAGGGCACCCCTAGTAAGTATATTATTCAAAACAAGGTGTGCTTGCATCAACCCATGTACCTTCACAGTCTATTCACAAACAGTTACATTAAACCCAGTGTGTCAATAGGTATCTGATGTACACAATATAGATTTTAAAAAGCAGAGGTGAAGATAAATCACTTAGACCAGTCACATCCTTCCCTGACATTGCAGGACTGTTCCCTGCATTTTGAAGCTGAAAAGCACCAGATGATGGGCTTCACACACTTTCTTGGCATATTGTTCTACTTTCACAAGCAGGAAATATTTTTCTAATCTTCTTCTAAATTTACTCAAGCTGCTGTTCCCACACTGCTGATAACAAATCTTTGGAAACCAGGATTCTGCAATAACTGCTTCATAGATTTCCCCCTCCAAACTGCAGGCCTGCGTTGTGCTGATGGAAGGATTCTGCCTTAGAAGTGTGGCAGCACCACGGGGAAGTTACTGTCGCAATCAGTAGCCGGCAGCGCTTACAGATGTACGTGACCAAGGCACTTTGACAGTCGTATGACTTGTGTGTGGCCAGCAAGATGCTACAGCAACATGAAGCTCAGCACAGGCAGAAAGCCTGAGTGAAAGCGTAGGTAAATGTTGAGGGTGACAGCTAACCTGGGCTGTGCAGTGACTCTTCTTGTTCCATGCAATCTAATTTAAATTGAGAAAAATTTCTCAATTTGAGAGAATTCAGAAATTCTCAAAAAAGTTTTGAGAAAAAAAAGATGAGAAAAAGAGGTTTTGATTGCCTCATTTAAAAAAAAAAAAAAGAAAGGTTGAATTTATTTGAAGTTTCACTCTCGTTTTCCCTTCTTTCCAGTTATCATAGCTGTTTTGTACTAGAAGATAGAATACAAATGGGAGAAAAGATTTCTTTGCAACTTTTGCTTTTTAGAAAACAAGTATTTCACTGTTCTTTATATGCCTTGTTTTGATGTCTATTTGATTTTTAAAAATGCTTTTGAAAATGCAAATAGACTTTTGGAGGGTTGATATTAAGGATTCTCTGCCTAGTCTTACATTTCTGTGACTGCTGACCCCAAGAGAATGACCTTCAAAGTTTCATTAACAGCTGTCCTTCAACAAGATAAATACAGGTAAAATTCTGCTTTGCTTTGAACTCTGACAGTCTCTCTCTGTGTTGAAGGTACAATGAAAGGATAGCCCACGCCTTTGTAGTTTTCCCTAAATAAGCTGGACTAACTTCAATTTTTTTATTTTTTATTTCATCCAGCTTAAAATTACTCATCTTCTCTGAACAGGAACCTAACATGGAGATGTTGCAAAAGAACATTTTTGGTTAGTAAAAAAACCTTGGAGATAGCAAGATGAGATAATTTTCTGTGCCTTTTCAGAGGACTCCTGTGTCCTTCCTGGGTTTCTGTGGCTTTCTTGAAGACTGCTGTTGTAGTTCAGTTCAGTTCCAGGCAGAGCTGCTCAAAGCAAGGACAACTGCCAGAGCTCCTCAGGATATAATTTCCAGGAGGACCTACTGTCCTCAGTTTTACAGAATCATGGAATCGTGGAATTGTCAGAGTTGGAAGGGACCTCTAGAGATCACCTAGTCCAACTCCCACAACAGAGTGAAAGAACAGCTGAAAGCTCTCCAGAATTGGCCATGGGAGCTCTAGCCCAAATTCCCAGGACAACAATAACCTTAGAGCCCCATGATTAAAGGCAGAAGTAGAGGTTTTTCCAATATCTCAAGTTGTTCCCCTCAGACGCCTTTCTCTCTCCATAATAATCCAAACTCTCTTCCTGCAGCTATAGCCTCAAAGGAGGTAATACTGGGCAGAACTGTTTCACTACCAAACCCCAAAAGTGGAGGTCACACCTACACTATAATGCAAAGTCAGAAGGCAATTTACAGACACAGCTTCTTCATCAAGCCACTTGGCAACCAGTTCTTCCTTGTGACTGGCATGGACATAAAGATTGCAGGGTGACTGTATGGCTCTGAAGCCTGTGACAACACACGTTCAGATAACAACCATGCCCTCTTGCAGTAGTAAAAAGCCAAAGGTTTGAGGGGAGAAGGCAAAATCAGCCAGCCTTCACCATGCAGCTTTGTGGTTCTAATAAAAACACAACCTGATCCAGATTTCTGAAGTGTTTTGAATAAAACCTAACAGCTACACAGCCACAGTACTTTGGAGCTCTGTAAGAACTAAAGTAAAAGAAAATGTTGTTTGTCTTCCATCACACCACAAAAGTTTTAGGGTTTGAGCAAAATAGCGTGGATACTCCAAAACACTTATGATTTTAGATCATGAAAACATGAGAATAACTTGATCTACCTGCCTCTTGTATTTTTCCAATAAAAACAAAAGTGCATGTCAAGGCTGAATGCCAGCAGTTTGCGCAGGTTGAATATCTGAAAGGAAAACTTTTAGTATAGACCTGGATTTCAGAGCTTTTTAGAAGCAGTAACTCAGCGGGGTAGTCAATAGGACTTGCAAATCCATTTACTGCATCTTTTAGATCAATTTCTTCCTTACTTCTTGTACAACATTTAAAACCTGCTGAAGCCCCAAGACGTGCTTCTCCTGTCATGCCTTTAGAATAAACCACTCAATCATCAGAAAACATTACATATTTTCCTTCACAGCCACATTTGTGACTGGTATTTTAAATGCTATTAAAGCTAAGCAGCTGAGTGTTGAAAATAAAACACTAAGTAGATATTTCACAAGTTCCTTCCTTTCTTTCCATACTACTGTTTTTGGCTTACTTTCAAACAAATGACTGATTCAATGTCTTGTTCTTTCTCCTGCTGTCAGGCTTTAATTGCAAGCCAGCAACACATTGGCTGCATGGACAAAATTAAAAATGCAATCAAAAATCAATATAAGCATGTACAACTTTTTTACTAAAATTTACTTACCTGCATTTGGCTTTATGACAAGTTGTGACTTAGCACAACATGGTCTAGTTTTTCTTGTTTAAATATAAATCTGCTGTCATTCCCCATTGCCCTGCAGTAACTTTTCTAAGGTTTTGCCTTGCATCAAGTAGGAACATTTTGAAAACAACAGGGAAATTTGCTACAGTAGTCATAAGCTTTGGCCCCTCTCCTCCAGATCGTAAGGTGGGAAATAAAGTTCCAAGAAGGTGTTGGTCATGAGCTATTTTTATCTCAACAGTTCAGGGTTTTTTACCCATATGATTACTTTTATGGGTACCTTAAGGGAAGAAAGAATTACCATTCTTCTCTGTTTCAATATGTGTTACAGCTCAGAATAAAACCATCAAATGCACACAAAGCTGCAACATCCCCAAGCTGATATAAATGAGCACCTATTTTGCCTGCAAGAATTGATTCAGATGCTCGTTGCCCTTAATTCAAGGCTAATATACACACAATGGTTCTCAATGCAAATGTATGCGAAGTGGGGGGATAGAGTCTGAGTGCCCACAGCTCCTCAGCCACAGCTGGGGTCACCATGCAGTGCAAAACCCAGAGGAGTGCTGAGAATCACAGCTGGGTCTCAGCCGACTGCGGTCAGCACCAGATGAATTAATGTGGAAAATCGAAATCACTCAGAAGGTGACTTTGTAGCGAAGGTGTAGCCTCTGGGTGAAGTTTACTTAGTCTGGCAACTGCTTCATCCCTTTGAATGGTACCTACCACCCACTACAGACTGCTGGACTTGGATTACTGTTGCTAGTGCTCAGTAAATTCATGTTACCTAGACCCACAGGTTTTCTGAACAGCTGCTGCTGTTCTTCGCTAGAGCTGGGTCAGCTCCTCCTATTGAACAATGCATTTAATTTGGTCCCTTGTATTACATCTACACACAGATTTTCATTATTTAGAATTATTCACTGAATAATGCATGGGAACATCTTGCAGACTGCGTACTTACTTGTCAATGCTGTGCCACAGTTATTGCTTGCTCACTATTTGGACTGTGTGATTGGTCACTAAAGCCAAACAGTATTTCTTCTTCCCAGACCAAGAAGCATTTTCAAGTTGCATGTTTTAAAAATCAGAATAATCAGTCATATGCACTTTTTCACTAATACCTATAACATTTCAAATTCCTTTGTATATTCCTAAGAGAATAAATTTTGTGCATTCATGTGTGCAGTCAATAAAATGTGAAACAGAACTGCAAATGTAAATGAATAAATAAAGTCAGCTGTCGGCCTAGTGGGCAGAATACTTACCTAGGAAATGGGAAATCTGTGTTCATTTTCCTTCTCAGCCTGAAGGCATGCAGGCAGCTCCCCTCAGCTCCTGCGGGGCAATCCTTCCCCAGCTGAGTCTTCCAGGTAGTGTCACCCCTCACTCTTCATTCTGAAATTTTCCCTTTCACCAATCAAAATGATGACTGTCCTGAATCCAGAGGGGAGAAAGAATAATAATAATTTAAAAAACAAAAACAAAAACAAAAAAAACCCCCAAAACCCAAAAAAACCAAACAAACAAAAAACCAAACAAAAAACAAACAAAAACAAAAGAGGAACTAGCAAAAAACCACCAAAACACCAAAAAACAAAACTCAAGAAACCTGATTTTGTAACCTCACTGCCTGGCAGCTTGTGATTCCCATCAATTGCACAGGTCCTATTTTGACCTCTGAACCTCCCTGCTGGTGTTGGACACCAGGGTATTTAGGCAGTGCAAGGTTTACATGGCAAGTCCCAAGCAGATGCTCTGCATCTGGCCCCTTATGTTCAATTATTTTTCTCCCACTAACTCTGGAAATCATTCTCACATGTCACACCTCACTGCCAGAGGGGATGTGCAATGTAATGCAGGGCCTCTGGAAGAGCTGACAGAAACTTCTCTTCTGTCCAACATTCTGTGTGTCGTGGGCTGCAGTGAGTCAAAAGCATGAGGGACAAGGCAAGGGACAGGGGAGGCCTGCCAAGGGAGGCCCGCCAAGGGAGGCCCAAGGAAAAGCATGAGATGGTCTTTTATGTTTCTAATGAAAAAGTAAGGTCAACTTTTTAACAGATACCTTTTCAAAAGAATGGGGAAAGTCTTCCAGAACTACCATAGAAGCAAAAAATGCCAGAGGTGAGGAAAGGCCAGGGAGAAGCTGTGAAGGTGGAAGTTTTATCGGGAGGAAGGAGTATAAACAATATTTGATGGGTAGATTTTTAACAGAAAAGGAACAGACCAGTGAAATGGGTTAAAAAACAAGCCCTGTGCAAGACCCCATGTTTCTAAGAAATGATATTGATTTTGTAGGTGTCAGGGTTTTAGCCTCAAAAAAATATGGTGGATTCTGCATTATATCCTGTACTTTGTTATGTTAGCCAAAACATATAACCGTAAGAGGCAGCAAGAGAGACAGAGAGATTGAAAAACTTGCTTTTATTTTCACCTAGTGTGCTTCGCTCATTTGAACTATAAGGTACAACACGGTGTAAGAATTTTGTGTCTTCAGTAACTGAACTCACACACATTTGCCATTGCCTGCCTTCACCTGCAGTGTCCATTGAACAAGAAATATGGAACATGAAGACAACACTGTGCAGGAGAAGGTGCTGCCAGAGGAGTGGAGCTACACAGTAAACTGCCCTTGCAACAAATCCATCTCCTCAGAAATGTCTGAGTGTGCCTCCCTTTGTCATTTGGCGAGTTTGTTTTCACAGCCACATTTTTGCTCTGTGGCAGTTAGTCCTTCTTTCTCCCTCTCTGTCTTACTCTATCCTTTTTTCCTGCTTCCTCTTGCTTTACATCCTTCCTTCTGCACTTAGGGTTTCTCTTCTCCTATTGTCCTTCAGAAGAAAGGGAAGTCTTGTGTAAAGGAAGGGCTCGATTTTTCTCATTTCCTCCTCAAAGGCAATCGGATGAGTCATCCTTTGTCCATGTTGCTCTCCAGCATTTGGTCCTCTCTTATCTCCCAAGAACCAGGAGAATAAGTTGGTTTTCCTCCGTTAAATACGCACTTAGCAACATAATTAAGATGCTACAAGGGTTGACTGATATTTGTACAGACCCTAAGAGCACTGTGTAAGGACAGCACACTAATAACTAATGCCCTTCTCCAGGTGTGTCTCCAGGGGAGGTAGTAGTCACCCCAGAGTGGCAAACGTGGCTGAGGATCCAGCCCAGGCAAGCACCCCAGCAACACTAGGTCATGAAGGGCAAAAGAAGCATTCCCAAATGCTCCTCATCCTGCCACGGTGACAGGGAAAGCCTTCCTCAGGGGCTGGGAATAGTAAGACAGTCATAATGTCTGCTGGTGAAACTACAATGACCTTACAAGATATGTCAGGCTCTTTTTGCCAACACACAGCCCAGGTCCCCCTTTAGCTGAAGAAATCCCACCCAGCCACCTCCCACCCTCCTAGGATGCTCAAATGCATTAGCTTGACTGTGTTCCTCCTGCTTTGTTGACAGTGAAACCCCTTGTATGTCAGCATGAAGATGCAAGTGCCCATCAAGGCAATTAAACGGCCTAGATGCTCTCCTGCTCAGCGGGGGACATCAGCGCTGAGAAGCTGCTTGAGCAGTGCAGTTTCCTGCCACATCTACTTTGTCTCACATCATTTAGGAAGGGCCTTTGAACACAGCCCCTGCGAACAGAGGTGCAGATGCTTTTAAATTGCTGCCTGCGCTTGGTGGCACAACACAAGAGTACGTTAATGTTCTCAAGTTCAGACCCCTCAAGGCTTGCATTTGAAGACAACTCCTTGTATGTGCCTTTTTTCCATCTGTAGCACAAAAACCACCGGCTATTGAGAAGCACAGCCAACAGCAATATACACTAAATTAATAGAACATGGGCAGTAAAGCAGCAGGGTCCAGCCTAATAACTGAACACAACACACTGTTGTATGGAAGGCTTGGTTTAGATAATCTGCCTTGGGTCATTTGTTCCCCCCCTCACCTCCAGGGAAGAGCATCACACTCACAGCTCCCCTGCATCCAGGTGGAGAAAATGATGATTTCTGTAGCAGACCTTCTGGATAACGATGTAAAAAGGCACTCTGGTGCTTCATCCACACCAGCCAGGCCGACACCCAGGCCCACCTCATCACACTTTATGCCCCTACCACGTGTGTCTGAGTGCTTGAGGATATCGCTGATCTGTAACAGACTCAAGCATCCTCCCTTTCAGAGGATTGACAAAGCCACGTGCAACATCAAGTTGATTTTCCAGCCCTTGACACAGAGAAGGCCTTTCCCTTGAGCTGCATGAATAATGGATTCATTTGGTTTGTCACTGACACGATAACACTTTTTTGTTGTGAGTCAACCAAAAGCAGTTTATCTAGTTTTTGGCAAGGGAGAATTCACTGTGGATTAAAACGCTTAATTTGATCCCCAAACAAGATGTTTCATTTCATTCTTTGGATGGGGGATGAACACTGTGTCTTATTCTCAATATTAGGCAAAAAGACAGAGGGGGAACTGAGAAAGCGTAAGGTAGATGTCTTAATATGAAGCAAACAAAGTTGCTTTACAAATAATTTTACTTCCCAAACTAATGCAGTTCCCCTATTCAGCATGAGAAGAAAATGACTCTTTTTATGATTCATTCTCACATGAAATTCAAAGGGTTTAAAAACGTGTCTGATTTTGGAAAGTTTCCTACTTTGCTACATAGCTTTATAGCTCAGGTAAGTTGTTCAGTAAGAAAGGCAAGCTCCAGCAAAGACTACTGACCATGGTCAAGGAGAGAAATCCTGGGTGCAGGGTGGCCTAACATAGCATTGTTTGCAACCTCAGAATAGTGTGTGCAGTGCTGGGTGGGGATGAGAAGGTGGAAAGAGAAGGAAAGAGAATGGGGAAGTCTGAAGAAACACAGGATGTGCAAGAAGTACCAGCAGAGTGAATCAGTGTGATTTTCCAGTAACCGTGAAGTTACAAGAGTGGCAAGGGGCAACACCCAGTCACAAACTTCAAACTCCTGAAACTTTCAGGCAGGGGAGGAATGGTGGGACTTGGGTCACAGATTTTGGGTTGAGTTGTTATCTCTAAGCAGCACGGCCATTTGAAGAGTCCATGAACTCCTTTCCTGCGTTGCTGTCTCAAGCATTCTTGTTTCTCCCCTTCTAAGGAGAGATGCTCAATCATATGTGTTTCTGCACCTAATAAAAAGATGTGATTAGGTTTAAAAAAAAATCTATACATGTTATAGAAAATGGATAACAATAATAAACTCAGTACATTATTGCATTCCTTTTAGTGGCATACACACAAGCAAGGAATGAGTACAGAATGCATCCCTGCTTGCCTCACTCCTGGATATGAGGTAAGAGCAGGAGCAGGGTCCACAGTCTTAACCAAACCAACCAAGGTGCCTGAGACAGGCCTGAGGCTGGCTGGTCACTGGGGAAGTCGCACCATGGTTGTCTAGACCATAAATGATACTGTAAACACAAGAATTACATCACTAGGGTGTTAGAAATGCAAACACTGGGACAAAATTTCAGTAGGAAGCTAAATAGCTGCATTCATCTAGAGAAAGAGCATTTTTATCTTCCAGTCTCTCAAAAGCTGCTCTAGCAACACACCACATTGGGAAAAGGCCACTTGCTGACTACACAAGAAGTAGCTTTTGTGGCTGGGGTAAGGACCTGGCCTTCTGAAGGACCTCAAGCAAACTACGGGGCAGAAACGGAGGATGGAGTTGGAGCTGAAGCTACAAAGGAATGTCAGGAGACTAATGCCAAACAGTACTGCTAGCCAGAGGTGGCCGTGGCTGGGCAATTGCAGTTCAGGCACGGGACACTCCTTCCCTGCTAGCACAAACCAGGAGTACAGCAGGTAGGTGGCTGAAACATGCTCACTCCTGTCCCTGGGCCTGCAGCAGTATGAGCTGTTCCTCCACAACTTATTCCTAAATTCTATCCTACCTTCCTGACCGAAGTCAAAGCTAGTTTCCCAAAGTCCTATTTGCATCACCCTCGTTAAGAGATTCCATGCACACACGTCATCCTGATACAGATCTATGGCCTTAAGTGAAGACTAGAGCAGCTGCAGAATATTTGATGTTGCAGAGGAAGTATACATTTTAGGTAATAAGAAATATTTCTTTATCCTAGATGTTGACAATATTTCAGTAAAGTAAATAAGAAAATAGCCTGCAACCTAAGGATTTGAAAAAAATGTGCCAAAAGCAGGTTCTCAAAAAATTGCTGTTTTAGTAAATTATCTTTATTTCAAAGCAGTAAGGGGGAAACTACATCATCCCTCTGCCGTTGAGTACAAAGAGTCCCTGTTTGGGATCAATGAATAGGCATGTGCAGCCAACCTCCTTGCAATTGCCTGTAGGTTATGAATTTGGAAGCGGGTGGAAAATTTCAGATTGAGCCTGAACATTCACTTGCATCTGGACTTTAATGTAACAGCCTAAAGGGAAAGTTGCTCTAAATTTTAAATCACACCGAACTTGATGAAGGGCTTGACATGATCTACAGGAAAAGGTCAGAAAAGCCGTAAATGTTTATTTCAATGAGATTAAACCAATGCTTTCAATCGTGCTTTTACACTTCCATCTATGTATTCACTTACAGAGCCCTTCTAGTTCTTTTCTGTCCTAGGAAATCTTTCGCATTCACACACTGGAAGGCAATGTATGTGGCAGATAGCTCTGTAAGGGACCAGGGTAGCAGAATCTGCAGGCAACTGCATCGCAATTGCAAATGTCAGCTCATCAGTAGAAAAACCAGATGGACAAGAAAGAGGAAGCTTGGGCTGATTCAGGAACACTAACTCTTTTAGCAGGAAGGCTAAGGGCGAGCCTGATGATGGCAACAGGTAATGAAAGGTACCTTCACTGCTGAGAGACTGTGAAAAATATAATGGACAACATGGCTTCATGTAGATCATGTACAAGACTGTCCAAAAGGGACAGTGCAGTTGGGGAGTCGTAACATTGCACTATAATTTGGGGAGGAAAAAAAATCAAAGAAGAAAATGAGACCAGACAAGACGGGCCAAATCACTGTACTCTTCTCACAGAAAAGAGATGTCAGTACATGCTGAGGTGCTCATGAAGGGTGCCAGAGACTTCAACAGCAAAGGACCAAAGAGGAACATTCTATCAACTGTTTGGGCTAGTCAGCTGCACACATTGCAAAACACAGATGTGTCTGCCCTGCAGCACGCTTAGGAAAAACTCACTAGGCATTCCTGATCTTCAGCTGTGTCTACTCTGGGCTATAAGCAGCATTGCCAAGCTGTGTTTGAACTCTGCTTAAATGGCTGACGATTTCTATGGCTAAACTGCTGGACTGTGAACTCAGTGCCGTGACCTATGTAGGAATTTGGAACCTTTGTGTCTAAAGCCAGTTGAAGTGTGCACCCTCACTCTTGAAGCTGGTATAAGGAAAAAAAATAATGACAGGGCTGTGATGGTAAGGTCTGATATTACTAATGATATGTTCTTGTACATACAAAAATTAGACATTTAAAAAATAAAGGAACTTTGTGTTTAAACTGGAAGAGGATGCCACTTCAATTTACAAATGCAGAGTTTAACCCTCGTCTGTTTGACACAACCATTTTATAACGGCATGGAGCTACTTGACACTGACATGTGGTTCTTGTTCTCTTGCCTTGGGATATTATTTACAGCAGTTTTCCATATTATTTGCTGTGTGCACTTTCTTGACATTTGAATCACTGAGCTGACTTGCACTTCCAGCGGCAACTCATCAGCTTCAGATTTTTACCCTGCCTACCATCCACAAAGTCTGATCTGCTGTGTGTGTATTGTGTGTATTGTTGATTATTTCCAAGACAAATTCACATTTGTGATAATTTAGAGGAAAAGCACTGTCCAAGGACAAAGCATATATTTTAGACGGATTTTGATGGTGTTACATAACATACAGCCACAAACTACCTCTCCTGCACCACAGTGGCTTGAGTGCTACTTAAAAGACCATAGCAAGCATAGTTTGAGAACATGTGCTTTCTGGTGTTTGGACCAATGTCAGGTGAATTTGTGGTTTAGTTTTCTCTATACCCTCTTCCTGTTGTTTCCATCCATCCCTAATGTATGGAATTCCTGGTCTACAAACCAAAGCAAGTAATCTGTAATGCAGCAGCAGGAAGAAACCTGTTCATGCTAGGAATGTCAGGTTGTATAGGATCAAGTGCCGGCATGAATGGCTGCATATGTATCATTTGTTAAAGCAATGTTGCCTCTCAGGAGTATTTGCCAATTTCCAGTTCAGGAAGTTACGCTGCTGCTCATTTAGGCTTGCATGCAGAAATGAAGTTTATAGGTACTATTTGGAAAATAGTTACTCAAGTTGGATCACTGCATTTCCATAATGACTACTGCATGTATATAATAACTATGTTTGTAAGTTGTTGAGTATTTTGTTCCCATCTGGCCACTTTGTACGAAATGGTTCTGTTTGTACTGCCTACTGAAAGTAAACGATGGTGAAATTCTCCCAGGTTAAAAGCAAACCTCATAGAATGCCCTGTGATCACTGAATTAATAGGGCTGTCCTGCTGTGGCAACAGGTCCACAAAGCTGAGGTGCTGTAGGTAATACCATTCAACATCCAGGACGCCTCCAGTAAAAAGAAGATGGGTGTAGGGTGAAAGCGAGTTTTGAGTGACATTTAAATAAGGGCAGCAGCTTTTACTAGTATGATACTGGACAAAACCAAAATCTCCTCACTTCAAAGAATGAATAGTTTCATATCTCAAGCATTTCATGATAAATGTTTGCCAGGATTTTTATCTTAGTCTGACTATTTACAGTGGCTCTAATGTTATGTAAAAGACTGTAGCAAGGCATCCCCAAGGGTTTGTATTACTATTTGGCTTTATACTTCTTTCACTACCTCAAATAAATCATGAACTTCTTCACATGTGTCAGAGGGCATTCCATTTCCTCAACTGCAAATGACAAATGATGAATAATACACATTGCTGACTTCTGCCCCCCCTCTAAATTCCTATCTAGCTCTCCAGTGACTCCAACTGTTGTGTTTGGTCCATTTTTGTGGATGTCCTGCACAATGACTGTGAATCTCTCAGATTTCATGCATGAAGATCATTCTCTTTCAGTGCCACACATTATGTATGCATTGTATTCAGCTCGTTTACTTTGTGTGAATTTAGCAGTTCTTCCTTTCCACTTGAACATACAGAAACATGTGAAAATAAAGGAAATAGTATATGCAAATAATTATTGTTCTGTTGAACTTAGGCACCAAAGTAATCATGTGAGTAAGCATGTAGCAAACTTACTTTGTATAGTCTGTGCTAAACAGCATGACTTCCCTCTTGTTATCCAAGCTAACTAAAGGTACTGCAAATGTGTCTTTAAAAGCTGCAATCATGCATTCCAAAAAGTTGCAGCCTATGTTTGTGGTAGCTGTAAATGAGATATTTTTACTCACTCTCCATATTAGAAGAATGTCACTGGAGGAGGTGCTTGCATTTTGGGAAGGACTGGCTGGAATAACAGGAGACACACCTGTCAACAGACTCAAAGAGAGAAGTTATTAATTTTCTTGTGTTCAACAGCAGCTATGATGCAAAATAAATTATGAATCCTAATAGAAGTCTCATCAGCCTGTGTTGGCTTTTGTCTTTCTGGGCACAGTTTACATCATTTGTGAATTAGTGTAACAAAGAACACCTATATGTTCTTCCAGCCCCACACAGCTTTGGGTGCCTTGGGAGCTGGCTTTGTCAACTTCCTGCCGTGGGACAAATCTCTTAGGTGAAATTTACCTCCCTTCCCAACAAGACCCTTAGCTGCTGTGTCATGTATGACACAGTAGGCATAACACCCGCGAGCGACAGAAGCACTCCTCTGTCCCATCCTAGACCCTTCTGAGCTGAATGTCACACTGATGGTTCTGTATTGTAAAATAGGTACTGCTAAAACATCACCTAAGAATTGAACACCGTTCAGCAAAAAAAGACATTAAATAACCCACAGGCATCCTCCAATCTGTCACTACCTGGTTCAGTAGGTATCACTAAAGCCAATTTCTTCTTGATGAGGAGAGACTTGTAGCACTACCCTCACAGTGGTCTTTGCGGAAAAGTAGGGGTACCTGTCAGCATAACTGTTGGGAACAGTCTCTTCTGCGCATGACTTTAACCAGAAAATTTTCTAATTGGGAATGACAATACATCTTTCCGGAAAATAGACCTTAAAACATTTTTAACCAATAGATAAGGTTCCTCAGCTGCCCTCAGGTTTCTTGTTTACAATGTCATATTTCGTACTGAATATAACAAGCTTCACCTGTGGGAAATCTGTCAAGAGAGGCTATGATGAAGGAAAATTTCTTTTCCAGCCAATCTCTTTCAGACCCATGTCGAGATGCTTTTCTCATGTGCCTCAAACTTCCTGCCACCTGGAAGGCACCTGTTAGCCCTCAAGCCTGGGAAATTCCCAAAGCTTAAACCTGAACAGGTAATTGCCCTGGCTGGCTGCCTTCTGCTCTGTCCGAAGATTACAGAGGGCTACTCTGAAAAAAAACCTCATCTGACTACTTTTTGTTAATTAAAAAGTCCCTACCAAGCAAACCATAGCATTTGATTACCATTGTTTTCAGAAAATGCTGCTCGATAGTAGGTAATTCCCACAGTCATTAATGCTATGAGCCGAGAGGAGCATACAACTTGCCATAGTTTAGGAAGAAGAGATTAAACTTGGTCTTTCTGAAAAGGTACACAAGATAGGAAAGACTGGTCAACATCAGCTGAAGAAATCCACTCTGCTAAGAAAGCTGTATTTGAGGCAATTGATTTACTGTGATCCCATCAGGAACTATTTAGAAGACCAACTAGTCACTCAGTACAGCTTCATCATAAGCATCACTTAGTTTACCAAGCCCAGATTGTGTTCAAACTGAATTTCTAATCTGCATTTTAACAATAGGCCTCAGAGGGTCACAGTCCAGGAATGTGGCTGCAACACTCGTGTTCCTCACAACATTACCCAAGTCATGATGTAAACATGATGGGATACCAATGTTTTGTAACTGTATCCATCATTAGACCAGTTTCTACAGAGCAGATAAGATCAAAACAAAAGCTCATTGACCATCTTGCATTTAAAGATTCCATTATCTTTGTTTTGGAAATCCCTGAATGCAGCTTACTTCCTAGTACATATTTAAATCCATGTTGTCTCTGACACTCTTTAATTCTCCCAAGATCTGAAAGCACTCTTTCTCTATGCTTATTAATTTTATATGGTACTTTGAGACAAGTTAATAATAAGATCCAGCTCATCCACTGTCCCACTATTGGGGAACCAAAATGCATGGATGAGAAATCTAGCGCTAACGGCAATGCTATTCAGATAAAGCTGTTTTTATCCAGCTGTGTCAGAAAGCTAAACAGCCTGCTCCTCCTGATCCCTCCAATTTTGTTCTCGTCTGTGGAAGGTAGTAAACAATCCCACAAGTATTACCAATTTATAACTTAATTTTCCTTCCAACTACTATATAAATTATGTTATTGCCATTTATATCTGAGGTTCATATGCTACCACAATGATACTATCTGTGCAATGGAGACATAGATTGATTAGCCAGAATATACTGCACAGCAGCAGCCATTCTCCTTTCTAGGGAAGGGAAGGGAAAGGGAGGGGAGGGGAGGGGAGGTGCCAGAGAAATGCCGTATGGTTTTGAATGGAAGGATTCTTTCTACACCTCCCCATGCCTATGTTGGAGGTATAGGTGATGCAAGGAGACACAGGTCCATGCTGAGGTCTTTAGATACCAGCATAATACATTTACCCTTGTCTGAGAACTTCAGTTCAGGAATTATTAATTATCATAGGAAGCCACAAAGCAGCTTGCAATGAGTAATTTATTTGGGTAATATAGCCACTGCTGTATTTGTGACTCATCTAATGCAAACAGTAGGTTTCTCATCATTATTTGCTGTTCTGAAGTTTACTGAAGTAAACTCCCACCATGCACAAAAGTACAGCCTTGTTTAAAGACTGAAATTGTTGCACAGGTTTTGCTTGTTCCTGCCCCCTGAGTCACATGCTATGGGTCATTCTTGGGTACTATTTTCCTTAAGAGTAGGACCCTAACCTGAGAAAGCCATCTCACTCCAAGACAGGTGCAGAAGAAGGTTAGAAAGAAAACTGGATCTTTGGAAGGAAAACCTGCTAAATATGCTCATGGAACTTCAATATGCTTCAGGATATTGAATTAAATGTTCTAGTGCTTGTCTGCAGAAAAACCCATATTAGATTTGTGTGCACAAATCACAACTTTCAGGAAGCAGGTGCTTTTGTGATGGCTGTGTAGGTTACTCCACAGACTATGTGCTCTCACCTATCATTTGCACCAAGGAACTTCTTATGCACATAGAGGTGAAATCGTAACTGGAAACACTGCAGCCGAGCTCCTGCTTGGCTTGTTGGAAGGGCAGAGCTGCCACTGACATGAGCTGAGGACACCTGTGTTCGTCCCACCCTGCACTGTACTGTACCAGTCTGCAGCGCACGTCTCTGGCCTGAGGTTTTGAAGAAGGTTGCCTTGCTCCTCACTCTGTCCATTGACACGGCACCTAGCTGACCTGAGCATTCTCCTCTGATTGCACTGGAAATTAGGAAGCTTCTGGGAGGTTTGCAGGAGGAATTTTCTCAAGATATGAAAGGAACTGTGTAGTGTTGCACCTCCAGCAGAAGGGAAAGCAGTCAGTCACCTGCTTCTATCAGAGTGGTTTCTGCTGCCGCAGTTGTAATACCCCCCAGTCACATCACAGTTCAGAAGACACAGTACGAGTCATCTTATTTTCTCTGCCACAGGGATTTTTCAGCATCTTTCCATCAGCACCCAGTTGAGTGCTTCACCCCAAAACAACCTGGCCCCCTTTTCACTTCCCTGTGAAAATGTGACCCGAGTCCAACCATGCAACACTCCCTGCCTTGTCTTTGAGCCTCCTCAGACATACTGCACAATTTTTCACCCTACGGTTAACATACTTTCGTCCCACATGGTTCGCCTGGGGCAGGAGGCTGCAGCAGGCTGCTGGCACGCACCAGGAGACCCTGCACCAGGGCACATTTTGTTCTGTGGGGAACAAAAAGGAAAAACGACAAGAACAAAAAACAACAACAGAAAAAAATGTGCTGTCACCAGACCTCATGCAAGAGAAAGGGAAGACCATGTTAGCAAGCCCCAGGAAGGGCCCCTGCCATGTCCAGCAGGATAGCAGTACTCCTGCACTTAACACCCCTGGTCCTCACTCTGTGCTGCTTTCCAGAGTGAGGATGTTACCCCTGGGACCACAGCTCAAGTCCAAATAGTGTCACCGCACTCAGGCTACAGATCTGTTTTGCCATCTGGAGCATGGCTGGTGAACCCCATGCCCTCGAGCCACCAGGTGATGCTGCACAGCTGCCCTGCTCCAGCCGAGCTGGCTCCCTCTTGCTAGAATCCGAAAGCACTCGCAAGATCTTGGGTGAAAAGTTTTAGCCACAGCTAATGTTAATGATGCAGCACCCTTTTGTCTACAGGAAAGTCAGAAGCCTATTAAAACCTGTAAGAAAAGGATTAAGAATAAAGTTAATGACAAGAAGGTAAGTTTCCCTGGGATTAATTTCAACAAAAGCAGAAGCTTGGTGATTGTACCCAGTATACAAAAAACTAGAACTGTTGCTCCATACTACAATTTATTTCAGGAAATAAAAGATAGGAAAGATGCTAGAATGCTTTTATGCACTGTATCACACACATAGGTAAAAATTACGTGCTCTGAAAAGGGCTATGGTTCCCATATTGCAATTGGAAAAGCTTTTAGATATCAAACACATTACTTTGCTACATGCTGGCAGCATCTAAAGTGTTAGATATAATCCAGAGTTTCTTAGATGCCATTGAAGAGTCAAATGGTTTGAAGAACAGAAACGACAAACTTCACTTCAGGCAGAAGCCAGTATATCCTGTTCCAGAAAAACAGATACATCTTTTAAGACCTTTATGGGATTTATTATGGTGGTGCTTATTAGCATCAACATATTTAAGAATGTGTCAGTGTTTCCATTATAAACTTCTATTTTAAAGCATTTTATAAGTCAGCTGTAAACACATGGCACTTGGCAGACACAGAGAAAATTCATCTGTTTCTATACCAGGACTTTCAAAAGTGTGCACGCACACACACATATAAAAGCAATTGTGGGATCTTGGTCTTTACTGCAGTTCTGTAGCCCAAAATGATCTAAATCAAAAGAATAATTTGTCTTCAGCCTCTGACAAAGCTTTACTTTCACTGCTCTCCTGTTGTAGCCAGTTATAATTTGTTTTTCAAACCTTAAAAGCAACTGCTGTTATACAGTACCCACTTCTCCTGAGGGTTATAATGTTACTGCCATGGGAGTTTCGCCTAAGAAGGGAGCCTCCCTCATTCTTCCCATGCACATTTCTGCAGCAGGCCTATAATGAGATATTTGGTAAACAAGCAGCAGTCTGAAAACCTCCTTTGGCAGGTGCTTACAAAGGCTACCTCTAAATAGGAGAATTTTTTTTAGACATTACACTGCAAAGAGCTTTGACACATTTGTAAAACATCAGCAAATGCAACAGAGATGCCAAGAAACAATTTGTTTAAGTTTTATTTTTCACTCCTGTTCTGCTTCTTATTTTAAGCTATTACAAAGAAAACAAAGGAAATGAAATGAAAACCTTCGCTGCTTAAGAAAGGCTGGCTGTTCCCTCATGTCATTTCTGAATCTCTGAGGGGTGCTGTGTCTCCCACAGGTCTCTCCAGGGACCTGTTGGTGGAGCTCTGCAGGGAGGGGTGGAAGTGGGAAGTCAACCCTAGCGTCTCTGGGCAGATGACCCCAAGAACGGTGTACTTTGCACAGATGGCCAGACTCCTGCCAGCTGCTGAAGTAGGGGGCTATGCGCTCTTCCTCCAAGTCCTGTTTTTAGTGAAGTACTTTAAGGAAGTGAGAAGCACCACTGACTTCACAGGGACAATTCACGCAGAGAAAGTCAGCTGTCTGCTCCCGTATCTCCCTAATCCAGAGATCTAAATCGATAAGACTGTTCCAGACTTACATCTGGTCTTCATGTTAGGGATCCCTGAGGTCTGCCGGGGGAACTGCTACTCACCCAGTATATAGCATAAAAATTTGTGGAAAAAACCCAAAAGCCAGGTGTATTTAGTTGTTTGGAATTACAGCTTCCAGAGACTTGTGTCTTCTTTGTGCTTTCTGTAGCATTGAGAGGACTCTGTAGTTGTGCTGCTGACAGTGAAATAAATGCAGCAAGCTGAAAACCACCACTGTTTGTAAAAGCCAGTCATCAAGAACCCACTGAACAAGCCAAGGAATGTTCTTTATAGCAGAATTCCAAAACTCTAACATTTGTGAACATAATCACAAATCCACAGTGTGGCAGTTCAATAAGCAGTTTAATTCCTCACAATTCTTACATACAGAAAAATCACCAGAATTACTGGCAAGTTGAAACATCTGCAGAAAGCCAAGAGCTGCACAAAAGACCGCTCACTTCAAACAAGGGCACAGAGACAGTAGTCACTCAAGGTCCTGGATGGGATGGGGTCACATGGGATAGGATGACCCAGCACAGGGATGCTCTAAGCGTGATCTTTCTCAGTCACATGCCCTGCACAGGGCTCACCTTGCTGCTATAATCCTCACCATCGTTTGTCCAGCAGAGAAGCAATTAGTACTAGGGAAAGAGGAAACAAGCAGTTTCTCCAGGGCCACCTATGCCCATGCTTTATACAGATGTGTAGCTGTGAACAGAAACAAACGTGTTATCTGGTTGTTTTGTGCCCCTTCCTGTCCTGTGGCCCAGCTATGTCAGGGTGTACATGCTGCTTGGAAAGGCTGAAACTATGGATATCAGCTAGTGAGCCATCCTGTTCCATGCATCAATCCACAAGTGTTTCATCCAACTGCAACACCTGAAGAAAAGCTTGGCCTGTGGTTAATAGTCACGTTTGGCCTTGGATATCCCCCTTGTCCCCCACCACAAGGTCAGTCTACATTTGCCCCCGCTGAACATGCCTGCCTGTCAGCACACACTTGAATAATAGCAAAGACAAAACCCCTGCAAAATTACTGGCAAATTCAGGCCCTGAACTCAGCGGTTGCTAAAGCTCAGGCTTCTGCTCAGAGCTATCAGTGCAGCTGCACTTCTCAAGCGCCAGTCCAAACGCTAGAAATGTCTTTTGTTTTATTTCCCATCAGTAGAAAACAGAGACCCAGGATTGATGCTGCTAACAGATAAACTAGATGCATTGTAAGTAACATGGGATGAGCAACAAGATAGCACAGGGAGATTGCCAATACGGCAACCATGCCAGAAATACATGTTATTCTCCAGTTCAGCGGGACAAGCAGGTGCATAAACTAGCATTTTCACACTGGGCTAAACAGAGTAAGTGCCATTTTAGTGCATCAATTAGATCTCCCACACACACCCCCAAACTAAACAGACCATCTGGTTACTAAACAACAGGCAACTAAAAGACCAAATCATCCTGTCTGGTTTGTCTGGACTTTTCTAGGTGTGGAGAACGTGTGCTTTGGCAGTGTATATGCTTAGTGACATGCTCCAAACTCTTGTTGGTAATTACTGTTTTCCTGATTTGATTCTTTCTGATGAAAGACCAAATGTTGGGAAATCTTTGCCTTTTACAAAAAAAGAGATGTTTTCTTTTTAGCTTCTGGCTTTTATGGCCTGCGTTTCATGTGTAAGGAAGTCTATAGGCTCACAAATTGAATAACATCAAACTCTGAATAGGATCATCTCGCCTCCTTATGAGCCATGGCCTCTTCCGCAGCCGAGAACAGCATGTCTAGCCCCTAATTATCTCTGAGAGGCAGGAACTGAACAGTGTAAGGCTCGAGGTTTCCAGAACACAACCAAACCAAATGTGGCCAAACTCTGTTTGCTACATTAAGGTAATGTAGCCCGGTATGAGGAACGTGGTATACTGGTGTATATGCTTTGTGAGTGGTAAAATGAAAAAAGAAAATTGCTGAGGTATGGAAGAAGTCATGGATCATTGCAGATGGAGAATACAGCGACAGTTGGGAAAACGCAGGCTGTGAAACCAAAGTTCTGCCAGTACGACAGCTGATCTTTTTCATATGGATTAACCTTCCCATAAAAGACTGGGAGGTTCAGAGAAGCTTGAGAACTCCCTCTACAATCACCTTTCCATAAGGCAATGCTGAAGTTTCTTTTCCAGTATTTAGGTTATCACTAAAGTTTCCCAACATGCCTATTAGGCTTCTAAGTTGCCCATTATGTGATTTAGACATAATACATGAAAGACCTCCTAAATGACTAAGTAGTAGCCAAGTAATAATGCCCACTACAGAGCACGAAAAGTCTTGTAGTGCTTTGTGTTTTTAATTCAGACACTGGAATCTTGAGAACAGCTGGAGAAGTTCAGCTTTCAAAACAGAAAGTCCCAGACCTTGCAGCATGACCGGAGTAGAGGTAGTCTTCTCAAGGATGTAAAAATTGCAGTGTGCTGGGGAACAAAGCATGCACAGGGTCAAAGACATCCTGAATAACCAGGCAGAGGCTTCCCCTGGTTACTGCTGCATCCACACCTTACCTGGAAATCAGCCATCAGGTGTCTAGAGAAAAAAGGCTTTCATACTCAGGAAACAAAGTATCTTCCAAAATACCTTCTTACCCTCTCTCCCACCAAAACCAGACAGAGAGGGGTGATGGTTGTCACAGAGCTGTCAGTAAGAGCTGCCTTTCACAGCTCTGTCTTCAAGGTGAGGCAGGTAGAGCACGGCTGTGAAGAAATTCTTCTTTGAGTACATTTGTTCCTTTCAGCAAGAAGTTAGCCAGACAATCATGTCTTCCACTTTGGTGGTTATTTTGGGATATTTTTAGTTACCATACTGATATAAAGCATACTAAACATGTTTAAAGCATCAATTAGAAGCACAAAAGAAATAACGTTTCCTTCAGAAACTACAATTTCCACTCATTTAAGTGAGCAACCGCTGTTAAACATTATACAAATAGGATCTTGCTGGGAAAGATTTTCATGCAATTTTCCCTGCTGCAACCTTACCCTCCTGAATTGGTTTGCTTGAGCCACTAAGGCTTCCTTTACACGTAGGCAAGATGGCCCAAGAAAGGCCAGCCTTCGTCCTGGAGGGGACAGCGATCTTCAGTGGTACCATTTGTGATGCATCTGATAAGGGATGAGTCTCGGTCTGCCTGACTTGTTTCCCTGTGCATTGGAAAGGCGATAAAGAAAGCATTACAAATAGTCATTGTGCTGTTTAATGAGATTCAGGTCATCTGGAATGGGAGGCCACAAACCCCAAATGATTTCTCCTGCCCACTGACTAGGCAGAATTTGGCACTACTTCTCTTACGGCTGTTCTTATAACTAACAGACTTCCCAAAAGCGTCTGCCAAGATTAGCCTTGATGTAATTCCAGCAACTTCACCAGAGGAATATTTAGCTCTGTCCTTAATCACCCCCATCCATTTTTCGACTTTCCAGAAATCTTCCATGAACAGTGATTTGCCTTTGGGTCCTGGGACGCCAAACCAAGACCTCTCTGTGGTCAGACCAGCAATTCCAAGGTCAGAGTGGCGGAAAGGCAGACAGTGCTGGTTCTGCACGCTAGCTGTGGCCGCTGCCTTAGGTCTCAGCTCACTAGCCCCAGCAGTAAGCACGACTGAACAGCTCACTCTTCTCATCCACTGCTCCACAGACACTTTCAATACCATGGACCACGGTTACCAAGCAGTAGCTCCATTGTTCATTTTACATCGTCAGACCACAAGCACGTTGTCTTCCAAGTAAGCATTTTCCCAAATACAAAGTTCTTGAAGTGACACACACCAAAAAAAAAAAAAAAAAAAGCTAGAGAGGAAGAAAAGGACAGTTGTAACAATGGAATTCAGTCAGTACAACACCCAGTGAAAGACTACTCACTGGCTAGCTCCTGGAACAGCTCACAATTGTGACGCTTTCTACACATACTTGCTCTCTACAGCAAGAGCTATAGAAATCTGCCAAGGCTGATTTTAGAAACAACTTGTGCTGTATATTCTATACAAGTTAATAGAAATCTTTGATACTATGACCTTGCAGATGTCTGCAAATAAAGCAGCTGATGCAACTTTCTTTTTACGGCAAGTTCTTTTTCTTGGAGCATATAATGCTCTACTTTTACTAACTTCCAGGACTCCAGTACTACCTCTAAGGATGGATCACAAACATTTCAGCTGACAGCAAAGTGTTACTTGATGTGGACGGCCCAGGGTGTTAGCGGGGGCAAGAATTGTCTTCTCATGTTGGGTATGGAGTGTACACTACTACAGGGTGAGGGGAGAGGTAAATCCCAGCAACCTCTTCTCTCAAGTAAAGCTATCCCTGATGCTTTGTTGTCTCTCCAATTAAGAATCTTTCACCTCATATTCAGTGTAATTTGCAAAACGCTGTAATACTCCTAAATCTCTACTACCTGTTGCACTGCCACAAGGCAAGGGTTGGACATTAACTTTTTGTGGTTTGTGTTCCTCCCTTCCTCACTTATCCTTCCAGAAAGTGTACTTTCAAGAGGACAAGCTCCTAAAAGAGTGGAAAAATACTTGTCTATGAACACTTTATCTCTAGGCAGTACTACAGAGCAACAGAATACCTAAAGATATTGCAGTTACCAATTCTGTAAAGGTATCTGCTATAGTGCTGTTTTTCCAAATTACATCCTGCATTAAAAGCAGATAAGATACCAGAACTTTTGTTTTTTAAGTCAGAAAAGGAAGGCTGGATGATTTTTCAGTAAAATTTCATATTTTAATCAAATTGAAGGCATCTTAGTGAAACAAATTTACCCTACAGCAAATCCACCCTATGGAACTACAAATCTAAATTGGTACAACTCAGAAAGCAGAATTTCCCCCAGTTTTGATGCACTTCTGTTACTTATACCCACTTATATGAAGAACTTAATTGCCACTAGACAAACCTGAAAGAAAATTGTAGCTTAAACTAATTTGACAGAACACTAAAGCATTATTGAAAAGTAACTTTCACAGACTTCTGAAAGCTTGCAGCAGGAAATTTTGTATGGATACACAAAGAAGATGATGGAATATGGGCTTTCTATAGAAGAGAAATTTATTAATGCAAAGCACTCACTGTATCTTCTGTCTTTAAAAATACTAGGAAGCTAATTTCAATTTTTGATAGTTAAAAAAAGAAGTCCTCCAGAATTTCATCTCTGCTGCAAGAACTCTCAATTGGTCATCCTGTCTGTTCTACTAGACAACCACCACGAAATGCAGTCCCAGTCTTCTTGTTGCAACACTAGCCTCAGAATATTACCTGCAATTTCTCTCAAACAATCTAATAAATTCCTTGTCATGTATGTGCAATCCAGGTTTAGCTCCACCACCACAGCATTAAAAACAAAAGATTTTGAGAATAAGACATGAAGTACTCCAAGGGAAGCGGTCTTGTATTTCAGTTGCACTTTAAAGTCTGAGTTACCCATATGTGCCTTTCTTCCTCTTTTTAATGCTTTAAAGTTGTGTGGTTTTCTCTAATGGGAAAACTGGATGTGAAAATGAAACAGTAACAAGCTAAAGGAAAGTAATGTAATTTGGGCAAGAAAAATATCTCTGGCTTCTGTTCTAGCAGAATCAGTAAAGAAAATCTGCAAACAAACTAATGGGCAAAAGTCAGTTTCTTCAGCTGCGAGACAGTCTCATAATACAGAAATAATATCACAACTTTCAGGATTTCACTTGACTCACCAAAAGAATGAAGACTCAATGGTAGCCTATGATATGGAAGAATCGTGCTCAGTTCCCTTCACTACTAAACAGCAACCTTGGATTTAAAAAAGTTCTCATTTAAAGGAGTGTTGAAAAGCACATAAACACTTGGAGACAATGAAAGCAGTGGTGTTCAGTTGTGTATCTCAAAAATATGGCTCTGGAGAGGAGGAATTTGAGACATTGTATTTTGACTAGGCTTCCTTAAGCTTCAGAACTTATTACAACATGTAGCTTTAGAAACCACATTAGAAATATTTGATTGGTTTTCACCAAAAGAGCCCTCGGACTTTTTTTCGTGGAATCCATTCCTGTGTTCTTCCGATCTCCACAAAACAAGAGCAGTACATATCTAGACATCTTTGCTAGAGAGATTGTTCATCGATCTCCTGTTCTTGAGATGTGAACTGCACTGCACAGCACCACTGTGGACACAGAAGAGATTTTACTCAGTCATGAAAACAAACCAAATAAACTTCCATCAGTTCTGAAAGCAGAATAAGCCATTGTGCTCATCAAAAGCAGGTGGCAACCATCAGGACTGCATTTAACTCTGAAGCCTGGTCTTCAAGTAAGCTCCAGTTTTGCAATCTACATACTCCACAACATCCTTAATACTCAATTATTTGTAAGAAGCAAAAAACCAACCGCACACAAACCCTGTTACAGTATAGAGTACCCCGCTCATTTCTTACTGTCTATAGCAGAAAATTCATGCAGGACAACGTAATGAAGCAAAAATGTAACAAGGGATTCCATACTTGGAAGGGATAGATGATGCAGAAGCTACAGAAGGTTAGTCCTATTAGGCCAGGACAACTCAGCTGTTTGCAAGGCGTGGCAAAGACTCATATTTTACATGACAAGTTGTACAAAGGCCTGGACCTTTTCCTCCTCGATCTTCCACTGACACAAGCTTCACTGTCAGAATTCATGGTTACGCTGGCATCTCTGGTGGTTGCTTGCTGCATGCTAATACTCTTTTCAGCTCAAGATAGTAAAAAGAAGAAAGTGAAGGTGTTCAGATCACGTAGTCAGCTATGCCATCACATAACATTCCTAAGATGATAAAGATGTTAATAAGGCAGAAATCTTGTCTTCAGTTTTCAACCATGTTGTATCCCATTCTTCAATGAGACTGGAAAACTCATACAACTCCTACAGAGAAAGGGCTCCAAAAAAGCAGAAATGTCGGCTGTCAGTTCGTGAGTAAGAACTCCATGCTGGGTGGAGCGAGCTGCACAGCTCAAAAATACACAATACTTTAAAAAAGGCAATCCAAGAACAGCAAGAACTGTCCTTGCATATATTCGCAGCATGTCCCAACCCCCGTGATCAACCAAATAATCCACTGGGTGGGAACACACCACCACACACTCTACTATCCCACCAGGGCAGTAGATCATGGTTTGCTGTTCATTGTATAGACCACGTATCTTCAAATCACAGGCAGCATTTAGTCCCTCCTCTGATGCACCAGGTCATCTTCCACCAGCAACTGTGAGAACTGCCGTTCCTCAGCAGATTTTTGAGGAAGAAAACGTTTCTTTCCTGGCCTCAGCGGTCATATTGCTTACCAACATCATGCACCAAAGTTGCAAACTGGGCGTATGAACTATCCACACACAATTCAACTCCAGTAACAG
>VXAK01006870.1:52170-114261 GCA_013399435.1 Arenaria interpres | reverse complement strand
TTTTAATTTGCAGCTCCCCTATTAGAGGAAAAGCCCGTTTGTTTGGAAAAATATCCCGCCCCACCGGTTTTCAGTCGCTTTAAACGGGCGGTTTCTGTAGAGGGTGACGGACGGTGAGGCTGACTGCAACCCCCCTCTCCCCCTTGCGAGTAACCTTTTCCATTTTAAATATGATTTCCCCCTTTTTTTTAAAAAAAAAAACCCAGCTTGTGCAGCTGCAGAGCTGTGCCTGGTGGTAGGCGTGCGCTTCAGCTCAGTGAACCTCAGCTGATGGTTAGGGCTTATCTTCATATGCTCAAGGACGAGAAGTTTTTTCTTATTAAGTATTGCAGAAGGGAGTCATCTTCCATGGAGTAGGAATTTATGGTTATCTAAGAATTTCTGCTTTGCATTTCTTCTTCCTTTGAAACTGGTTTGCTGGCTTTGATGGGAATTTGAAGGAGACGGTCGGGGATATTGTTTAGAAGGAGCAGACTCTTTTGTACGAAAGATACAGTAGAAAACTTGTAACGGTTTGCTATTCCAAAGGCTAAATAGTCTATTACTGCGTGAACAGCTCAGTGTTCACACACTAATAAATAAATAAATCCTCGATAGTTGAACATCAGTTTTGTAATTATGCCATATTGAGACGAAACCCCCAGAATTTTGGTAGTTTGTCACTGCCATTATATTAAATAACTGACCCGATTACAAAGGTTTTGTTAGCACTGCTTAGTTACAGAGCTGGGAGTAACCTGCGCCACCTGCTACCCACCTGAAGTCAAAGAGTTTGGGAATGTTACTTTCGTGACTCAGAAGCACGTTAGAAACTACATACTTACACAATGTGGGTTTCAAATGGTAAATCAAACTACAGCACTACTCATTCTTAATTTTATTTATACTTAATAGTATATATACTTTATATACCCACACAGTTAAATATATATAAAATGTTTGCCTTTTATTGGCTGTAGTAAGTAGTAGGTACTCTATGAAAATTGCCAGTGTTAGCATTGCCTGATAATTTGTTTTTTAAATCTCTCATTTAAGCTATTCTCTTATAAAATTTATTTAACTCTATTCAGCGCTGATAAATTAAAAACAGTAGAACAAGTGGTTTCCAAAAATTCTTGCATAAGCACTGAATTTTCTCACATTTTTCTCCTGAATTTTGTCTTAGCAATTACTCATTTTATTTTATTGTGAGATTAAACACAGCAGCTCCTTCTTGTTATTCATTTTGGAAAAGCTGTGAGACAAAGCATCAGGAGAGATCCAAATTCCTTAATTTAGCCATAAGAGCAAAGGATGAAGTAAAACAAAAAGCACGTTAAGTAACGTTTACAGTAAGTGATCTGTCTTTGTAATTGCCTTGAGATGAGTGCTGTCTTTCATCACAAATGCATTTATTATATTTAGATACAAAGTCACCTTATTCTAAGAGGAAAATGAAAGATGAAAATGCTTTAACTGCTGCTTGTAGTAGTAGAGGGTAAGATTAAACTTTTGATGGTAATGAAACTTTCATTTGGGCCCATTAATCAAATTGAAATTGGTCTTTTCAGTAGATGAGCAACACCAGAGAGTGATTTTTATCTTTCAGTAATACCTTTCAGTGAGTACTGCAAAGGGAGGAGGGTAAAGCTAAGCAGTACCCTTCTGAAAGGTATTTAGATAATCTCTTTGGTAATTTATTTGAGCTGTTGGGAACGCTTATTTTTATGCATTTCTGGAACAGTACACCAATGCATAAAAATTCCACAGGCATATAACAGCAACAACAAAAAGAAGTTTTGAATTGCATGGACAAACCGCAAGCAATGAGTTAGGCCTAGTTACAGGCAGAAAAAGATCTTCTAAAGATCACCTATTGCTAGAAAAGCCAAGGCCCCAAGTAGATATTACTCTATTGTAAATATAGGTTTAGCTTTTGTTTAGCATTCGAAGTGAAATGAAAACTTCATTTTCTTGCAGGTCAGTTGAAAGGGGTTAAAAAAGTTAATAAGATGGATGAGAGAAACACCCAAAACCTAAATTATCTAGAGCTGATTGAGTGATAACATATGAAGGCTTCTCCTGTCTACTGCCTTTTATTCTTTTAACGCTTTCTTCATTCTCTTTTCTTAACAGTAGTAAGTATAAACTACATAGTACTCATGAAACATTACAAATCTGAGTTTTTCCAGAGATACCAAAGTGCCACATCACAAAAAGTGTCACAAGCTTTACCCCTATAGTAGAGTCATGCCAAGTTAATTGCATTGTTACAGGTATGATTAACCATCAGACTTGTGAATGGCTGCTGGCGAAACATAGAAAACTATTTACTTGGATATTAAAGCGTGCACGTTCCCTGCCAAAAGTATGATAATCGTACCAACTTTCCTAGCATGATATCAATGTGTATGATCAGCTTCGTATTTACTAAGGCACTGGAGGATGCAGAAATCTGCTTCTGTAAATCTCACTGAGGCTATAAATGAGTGAAATGGTAATTCACACTGACTTTTGCACCTGGCTTTGTTTAAACATCTTTTAAATCCTTCTGGATGTGTATCCACATCTTAAAAGTGCTCATAGATTTGTGTGACAAATGTAGGTTTCAGAAATTCCAGTTGTAAAGGGTTTTCTTGTGTTGATTATTGCTGCTGAAGGGGGGCTTCTTTCTTCAGCTATGCTCTGATTTTTTTAAATTTTATTTTATCAGTTTTGAGATTTATTCCTTCCTTCTGTAGAGTCGTAAGTGGTTGTGTTTGTTTAGGGAAGAAAAAGAAAACATACAGCAGTACAGTAATACAAATATAATAAGATACATAAATAACATACACAGTTGTTTGGAGCCCTGGTGTATTACAGAATGAAAAAACCCCCACTCTCTACATCAAAGAATTCCATGTGGTTGTACAATGTGACGCAAGTGGAGTAAAGCAGAAAAGGAAGACAAAGTAGCAAAGAGATGGCACGTACCTTCTCTTACTCCCTCAGAAAGGTGATAACATGTTGAGAAAATTAGCAGCCCTTTTATGTGGGAGATTGTGCGTTGTGATGCACGTGGCCGTGAGCTCTGCTGCACGTATCGGTCTGGCTTGGTGAGACTGGCAACTCCTTTGTGAAAGAGCACAGCTGATTAAACTTGATGGATCTAATCCAGTGTGCCCGCGCGCACTGAAGAAAGATTAAAGAGAAGAGTTGACAATATCATAGAAACTAATCCCAGGTAATTTATCTTCTGATACAGTCCAAACTAGTAGTTTCGCCCAGGGCTTCCTGCGTGTGTTTCATGGTAGAGGCTTCTTTTGCCAGATGTTCACCTATTTAGAAAGCTGTTAATTTTTGTTTTTCTATTTAGAATGGGTAGGAGCTGAACTTGTAATTTATCTCAGCCTGGAAACCAATGCTGACATACAAGAGCGTGAAGGCAAGACATCTTCTCTCTGTCTCCATTGGAATATCTTGTTTTAACAGCAGTCAATAGCTGGAGGAGATTTGCATTTTGTAACACATGCCTAAAAGCAGTAGGGTTGCAGTTTCGTTTGTCCTGTGTGGGAGCTGATGGAATAAAAATCTTACGTTCTGTCCTCTGCCATGTGTGCTCCCAGCATCACCTAAACAGTCTTGTTCTGAAGATGTTAAATTTCATAATTTTGTAGTCACTGTCAGTTGAAAATAATGTCCTGTCTAATGAAACTCCTATCAAGACCTCAGGTCTGAATTTTCATATTGAAATGTTTAAGTAACAAAGACAAAGAAATCCAACGCATTTCCACACAAAGCCAAGAAAGCTTCCTATAAAGAATCTAAAAGGCACAGCTGAAGAGTTGTACAAGTGGTGTGGAGGAGATCGTGCTAGAAGCACAGAGCCCCTGCTTGCCATCTATCAAAAGGGCTTGAAAAAGGGTGAGAGGAAGTCAGTGTGGTGATTTCTGGGGACAAGACAGCATCATTGAGAAAGCTGAAGTTATGTCCAAGTGAAGGAGTTCAAAAGAACCTTTCGCCTTGGCAGATTAGAAGTAAGAGCACAAATGGGCAAGCCAAAAAGTGACTTTGAGGAGCAAGTAGGAGTGTTTGAGTAGGCACGGACTGTTCAACCTGGTAGAGAGACAGTGAAGGTGAGATATGATAGAAATCTGCAAAATCGTGAGTGGCACAGAGAGGATTGATAGCTGTTGCTTTTTTTTTCCCCCACCATTTCTTGCAACATAACAATGAGGGTGCAGGCAACGTAACTGAAGTCCAAAAACCAGTGTTTCTTTGCATAAGAGACACCCGAGACCTCCCCTTGGGTTAAAGTTTACACGGGTTGAAGGAGTGACTGGGTAAGTTTGTAAAAAAGGGACATTCTGAATGTTGCTAAATGCATTGAAACGGCAGGAAACAACTTGAGCTATAAATAGTGGGAGGCCATGGGATTGTTCAGGGGGAATATCTTGCACACCGATATCCTTTAGCGCTGGTGTTGCCGGCTGAACTTGCAGATGAAAGTGGTGACTGGTAGAAAAGTAGCTGCTTATCCTATTTTGCAGTAAGGGTTGGTTATTCTGGTAATAACGTATTTGGAATTAGGTGCCTTTAAGCAGCTTAATCAAAAAAAGCACTGGAACAAAAACGTTCAAAAGATTTGATGTCTAACGGTTTTGTTTTCACATTGTCTTCCCAGGAATCTCATGATCACGTTCTTTTGGATATTCCTGTCACTAGAGAGCAGATGAATCACTATCGAGCTGCAGCTGAAACTGCTCAAAGTGAACTTGCAGCACTTTCGGTGAAGTATGATTATGCCCAGTCAGAGGTACATTTAAAAATACTTCCAAATCCTTCTCCAAGCATGAGGATTCTCTACAGTCCCTTTCTGCAGAGAACAGAAAGTTTGCAGAAAGTCTAGAATTTCTTGCTTTTGATACAGTTTTATTTCTTGTAGCATAGACTTTCCATGCAGTTTTTACTCTGCTTGCTTCTGTGTTCAAGAACTGATTATAAGCTTATATTTGAAAGATTTAAAGCAATCTAGCTTTTTATAATCACCTAAGTGCAGTCTTTTGTAATTTAACAAGTTATTATTTCTAAATTGTAGTTGTATAAAAGTTCTAATAGAGGTCCTCCTGTTGCTGGCAATTTAAGGTATAACTGTGCTCAGCTGGTCCTCAGCTATTCCTCCACTTTAGTCAAGTTACAGCTCCCCAAATTTGCTTTGCTTTCATCACCAGTGAAGTAGTGATTGAGCTAATGAGGTTGCTTTTAACTAGAGAGACTGAAGAACAAATATAAATGTTTTTTCTGCTGTCCCTGCTATGGGAATGGTAGTTCTTAGGAGAGAGGGTTTATTAGAGGAAAATTTTTAGANTTTTTTTTTTTTTTAACATATAACTGAATAAGATGGGTTTGATCCAATTCAGCAATTCAGGCAGAGGTCAGTTTTAAAATGGAGTCAAATTTGCCTTTAGGAGACATAAAGTGCTTACATTTATTTACATAAGACGTACGTGTATACATTCATAAATATTCATAGGTACATAAAGTTTGATAGGAACTTGTGAACATCCATCCAACTAGTACTTTAAACATCTGTACATTTTACAAATGTATATTTCCATTGCACATTGTAAAGTACTTTGCAATATACTTGCATAGCACATGAACATTAAAAAAGGCTCTGTCAATGAAATAAAATTTCTTTAACTGTGGATAACTGAATGGGAAACAGGAAGAACGTGTAATAGTGTATGAGAACGAATTGTTAATACAGTGTCCAGTCAGAACTACAGGAGTGAGTGTTCACCATCTAACCCTGAATTTGACCAGTTGATCCTGAAATTACTGCAGAGTTCCTCTATGTTTAAGGGCTATCCAGGATCCGTACTTTACATTTCAATTCTAAAAGGCCATACGGAATCTCATGTTCTCATAGAAAGAATTTATTACTGGAAATGTGGAATGGCTTTATCGCCAGCATGATTGACCAATTTTATAGAACTTTCAGCACTGTGCTTGCAAAAGTGACAGAATAGTCAAGAAAGCAGCTGTTTGTACTCTTGTTAATAAAGACGTTCATGACCCGGCTGAGGTCAGAGCCCTGTTCTGCTGAGCGTTCTGTAAAACTCATGATATGGGATTATTCTTGCTTTTTCTGCTATCGGAACTGACCGCAAAGACAATGGACAGAGGAAAAAATATCACATTTTGCAGATGGGGACTTGAACCACAGAGAAATTTTAAGGTTGTGAATGCTTTAAGCTACCATAGCTTGGTCCAGCTGCCAAGCAAAGCAATCCTATTGTTCCTTCAGCCGCTCATTTCCTTCCCCACACTGCCCCATCCCTTGTGTTGGCACAATGTATGTGTAGTTTTATGGTGCACTGTGTTGTTGGGGGACTCTTGCAATGGAAAAATATAGCCTCATCTTCTGGGTTGTTTTTTAGTCGGGTCAGATTTCCAATCTTATTTCACCTCATAGCAATGTAAATGCTTCTGCTAGCGCAAAGACGAGTATGGAGTATGGAAAAGAATCCTGTGACCCCGGGACAAGGCAGAGGAGCTTTTCTCAAAATCAGTGCTGCTTTATGGCAGCTCCAAAGCGTCTGAGAAACCAGCACTTGCAGGTGAAGCATAAGCTCATCAGGACTATGCTGTTGCTGCAAGAGCGATCCTCCTACCTCACTCCTCAGTGTTAGCCTTTTCTCTGTAATGTGGCCAGCTCCTCTTCCTCCTCCTCTGTAGAAAGTGAATTCTTTTCTGTCAGCTGCATTAGTTAAGTTGTTTGTGGAGGAGTCAAACAAATACCAGAGCTGGTGTGAAGGAGAGGACAGGCGAACGTGGCTGGGAGCAGGAGAAGCAGGACCTCTCTTCTGCAAGGCAGTCGCCGCTCAGTCGGCTCACCAATCTCCTGGAATTTCTCTGAGTGTCTTGGGTTTGGTCACACTGGAAGCTTCTGGCAGAGCCACGGCTTTCTTGACGTCCTGAATTGCAGTTTAATGTCTTAAATATTTATTCCCTTAAAACATTTGCTACAAGTTAAAGGCCCTAGCACATGTCATATAGAGCGGTTAATGTAGCTTAACTATTTGCCTGTTCATTTTATGTAGCAGGGGATAAATGCTCCGGATTGCATCTTGCTGCTTATGGTTGGAATTGTCAGGAAAGCTGAAACATGCCTGAAGGCTTCTTGTGACAAAAAATCCACTTTAAATTACTTGTGCATTTTAACAAAATACACTGAAATTTTATGTGCCTGGTGTGTCTGCCTCAAGATCAGTCTTTTAGAATAGTGTGTAGCAGAAATAGTTCAATGGAAAATGGTATTTTTAACTAAGAGTGAGGGGAAAGTAAAGAAAAATAACTGAACTCCATGAACTGTTGGGAAGTTCTAGCATCATCTCTGGAACACGTTCTTGACATTTGGCAGTGATGTCCCTCCTCCCACCCTTCCTTCAAAGGCTCTCTTGCTATTTCTGTGTAAATCCAGCTAAATTTATTGGATTATCAGACCCAAAAAAATCTATTTCCATAAACTAAGAAGAGGTTGTCTACAGCACAACTCTCCAAAAAATTCTTTGCCTCTGAATAAGCTGCAAATCATCAAAAGGCTCCACCCTCGTAAAACAGGATACTTTGCTGTTACAACTCCCCACAGCAACAGATTATCTGTGGAATTGTGCATGGGAATTGGGAGCAGGGAGGAGTCAGGCAAAAAAGAGGGAATAGTGGTGTTAATTACTGTATTGTAATGCAGATGCACAAGGGAGGCCAGTTAAGGCTGTGCAGCAGAATTTAAGGTGGGCTTTATCTAAATTCTGAATGTGTAAACAAATTTATCTTCCTGTAAGAGATTATCTTGGAAAGTTGTATTGTATCACACAACAGCAGCTTTTGGTTTAACACACCCCTTTCTTCTATTGCTTTTTCCTAGCTGTGTGAAAATAAAGTTGCATATCTCCGCTCAGTCTTGTAGTGATAGAAGACTCTTAGTCTTTTGTTCCAAAATGTGTTTCTTGTCACATTATTAAAGTTGTGATGCAGTCATGCCAAAATTATTCTTCCTTTTTAAAAAATGACGTTTCTCCTTTTCTGTCTGTAGCTTCTTGAACTCAGGTCCAGAATGGTCTCTAAAGAAGCCTCTTTTCAAGAGCTGAAGGCTAGAGCTGAAAGCTACAAGGAAAACAATGCCAGGCAGTTGTCTCGCCTCCTGTCTTTGCAAACCCGAGTTCAGGAGATGGAGGAAGAGGCATGTGTGCTCGCCACTTCTAAAAACCAAGCTGAGCTGACAGCTCAGGCAGCATTCAAGGAGAACAGGGAGCTGAAGGAGGAGCTCCATGAGCAAAATGCCAAACTTAAGTAAGATTCATGTGACATGAGAAATATTTTTTGTTTGGGGTGACAGAATGGTGCAGTTGTCGACACAGAAAATTACGTTGGTGGTCAGACTTTATTGCAGGTCTGAATTCTGTTGCAGTGCCTTGCACAACTGTTGTACCTAAGTGTGTGGAAGGTATTGAGATTTGAATTTTGGTTTGAGTTGTTAGCCCATAAATGGGGTTTTGAGAGATTTGTCCTGTGGAGGAGAAATGATGATAGGAGTCAGCTTGGTGTAACCTCATCGTTTAAAAAAAATGAGTACAGAGGGCTGTTTGTCTGAACGCAATAGAAACAAGGCATATGGTTTCCTCATTCCAGTATTTCCACGTTGGACACTGAGGAAAACTTTGTGCCTTTCACAGCATGTTTGTGACGGGCAGTACCTACACATATGGTTTACTGCCCTGGTCTCTCCTTATCATGTGGCATCTTTTACAGACACTTACCTGTCACTTGACACGCCGTATGGGCCCCCGCAGTGGTGACTGTGCTGCTGCACTGGTCTGGTCTCTTTTCCCCTCTTCTGTGTCACAGTTGGAACCAGAACAACGTCCAGTGAATTTCTTCCGTAGCGTAAAGCTGTCCGTTAGGAGCAGCGTAATAATGAAAATATGGTATAACTCCTGTGTGGGTTTTGTTTGGTTGGGTTTTTTTATTTGTTTTTAACGTGCATACTGATCACATAAAACGTTTAATGGTATCCTTAGCTATAGTGTTCTTAGCATAGTGTGCCAGAGCACTGATTTTTCAGTTTTGCATAACTGCTAATATTTTAGGATTGTGGGATGGAGACTGATAGCAATGTTGATTACAAATAAAATTGATTGGTGCAAAAATATTCTGAATTCTAAAATTCCCAAATCTGTGCCAGTCATAGTATATCAATATACAACTTACAGACTTTTATAATGGATTTTTTCCACCATTACAAAGCTAGTATCTATGTCTCTCTCAATATTATCTAGTGAAACGCAAGGCGATTGTTCACCAGATGTCTGTATTTCCCAAATCTGTATTTTGCACAGCTCTTCCAGACTTTGCACATTAGAAAATGATAGTAAATTTTTTTGTTGTTGTTTTTTAAATCTAGAGAGATCCATGCAGTGCAATGGTCTATTACCAGCTGATTTGCCAAAAGCCCTGCCTGGAACATGCTGATGTTGATCACTAAACATTTTAGATACAATCCCAATATAAGTGATAGAAGAGATAGTTAAGCCAAGAAGTGTATTATGCATCCTAGCAACATAGAAAACATCACAGTCTCCGAGATAACGGTTGTTAAGATTCTTTAAAATGCTACTTCTGGGGGGAAAAAAAGGGAAGAAAAAAAGGAAGAAGACCCTCCTACTCTATTTACCTGACTCACTGGGAGAAAGCTGCCAAAATACTGTGTATCTTTGTTGTTACAGTGGTATGATCAATTTTATGTGGCACAAATCTCTGCTGTCACTCGCAGTGCGGTCCTGGCGGCTCTGGTTTGTCCCTGACACTTGTGTCAGCACTTCTGTTTCTGTTGCCCGACGGTGGTCGGGACCAGGGAACTGCTCCAGGAGGGAAGTGAGCAAAATAAAAAGCTTCATTTCCAGCTCTACCAGTCCTGGCTCCAGTTTGCTGTGCACCTGGAACGTACCGCTGGAGTGCTGGCAAAGGGGGGGGACAAATGGAGGGTGAGTCTGCGCTTTTGGAAGGTACAAACATGTTGGATGGGCCATGGACATAGAGTGTGTGCTTTCAAAGCTTTTTCTCATCCTCAGCTAGTGATTACATGTGTCACTACTAGTCAATCTATTGACTTATTGAACTTTAGTTGCTTAGTGTGGCCACTTTAGTAGTACATGGCACATGATTAGTCTTAATTAGCTGTTCAAGAAAGATTTTTCACTGAAAACCACTAGTAAAAGGGAAGAGCAAGCCAATAGGAATGAAATGCACATTTACATTCTATACTTAGGGATATAGTAAAAAATGTTTAATGAATTCTGTGATTAGTTTCCAAGATGTATACCTCTCCTATTGAAAATGGTGTTTTTCTACTTAACAGATCTATTGCCAAGGTATTTTTAGAGCCTGAACTGTGAAAAGATTTTTTTTTTCTTTTTCCTCCCCTTCTCTTTGCTCATTAGTTCTGAAGAGCTAGCAAAACTATGAAAGCTGCATTCTACCTTTTTGTACCCGATTGGCAATTTTCTAGGTGCTTACACCTTTATGGCCCTACTGGAGGTAATTAGGTTATTCCTAGAGTTGTCAAGTATGTGCTTTGTACTTCAGATTGTTTATTTTTAGAAGCAGGCAGGGTTCTGTGTGTGATGTGCCTTGGTTCTTCAGAGCCACAGAACAGTTTGCGGGGTTTGATGATCGATCTCATACAATGTTCTAACATATAGGCATGCATGTATGGCGTGCCTGGAGCCTCCTACCTTTTCACTTCTGACATACCCCTCCTCAGGGCCGCAGTTTAATGACCATTTCACAACTTAGTTTTGCAGGGTCTATAGAGGGGAGGAAGGTGCCTGGAGGTGAGGAAGCTGCGAGGCACTTGCTTTCTGAGGGCCAGCGCCTACTGCAGAAGGCAGAGCTCTTTTGGCTCACAGTGTGTGCTGTGCATGGAACCATCCTCGTCCTGTCCAGAGCAGTAATTAATATTTTCCATTCCTCCATGTTATTCTTCCACTCTCTTCCGCTTTCCATCATTGACAACAACTGTGCTGATCTCCCTCCTAAGGCAACAGACATCTTAATTTTTTTCATGGACCATCTCTTTTGCTTAGTGGTTTATAACCATTTAGCGTTCTATGTTTACACTCACTGTGCATTTACTATAGGAGTCTCGTGCTGCTTTTTGAATATGGAGTGATGTTCCGTTGCCTGTTTGATTGCCAACCTAGAGAGGAAGAAATCAGGAATGGAAAAGAATGAGTCCAGAAATGACTAGCATGCCCACCTTGAAAACAAAATAGTGGTATGCTCTGATAAGCAATTGAGTTTCAGTAAAATATTTGCTCTAGATAGCTGTTTGGTGATATCTCACGTCTCATTTTATTCTAGTGTTCAAATCTTTGTGAAGAACTTGCTTCAGAAGGTACCCTGTCTCTCAACTGGAAGCTAAATAATTTTGTCTCTTGCAGTCTACTGCTGAGTACCTCTTTCATGGGTGTTACCTGAGAGGTATTGGAGTTGATATTTGGATTACACTAATGGTCATTTTGAGCTTTTTTGGATATTTTTGTTAATCTGTTTCTTTGTAGTTTTTCAGAAGTGATGCTTGGCGTTGCAGCAGCTGGAGCAAGATTTGCATCTATACATTTGCCACCTATGCAGACCTGGGGCAATGCTTGTTTGCTGGACTTGTCTTTGTCCCTGGCAACGGGAGGGATGTAACCACGTTTATGCCAATGAATTAAACAGACCCCTCTATTATTTGGTGGTTTGTTCTTATAGAGCGTATACAAACTGATACCTGCTGCTAAAGGCTGCTAACAGAGGTTTCATGTGGGATATGTGTCTGCACGATAGGCATCTTTTGAGAGTTATGAAACTGGGGACAAAAAGCTGCCTTTTTTTCATACTTTTGTGGTAGTCCCTTGATATTTTATTTTTTATTTGATTCCTTTCATGGGTAGTGTTACACTGCAGAAGACTGTATGTACAGCAAAGTCATGTCTCCCATCTCCATTTGCTTCTGCTGGTAAACTTCCCTTTGCAGCTACTCTGGGTGTCCTACACTTCCATTAGTCCAGAAGGGCTTCTGTTTCCCCAGAGTTTCTTGATCAGCACTGTCAGCTTTGCCAGAGATGGGATGTGAAGTGCTTTTAGCATATTTTACTACAATTCAAACACTCTCTTCCCCTTCACTTTTTCTAAGCTTTTGCTTGCAGCCTCCATGTCTAGTATCTTGAGGGCAGTGTTTATTGATGTCATGCAGTTCTTGTGTTTTATTGAATTCTTGTGCTGAGAATAAGGTTGGGGTCATAGAATATTCTTTTAAGTGCTAACCAAAAGCAAAGATGAAGAAATGTTTACACATAAGGCAACAACAAAAGTTATATGTATTAAATAACAGATATAGAGACTTATATGCAATTTTTAAAATTTATTTTGTGGTATGTACAAGTTAGCAATAATTTTGGGATGATGTCTTTTGCCTCAAATTCTGTTTCAGAGAACATTCATCCTGATGTGCGTATTTTTTTTTGTCTGATTAGTAAATATTTGAAGGCGTGTGAAGAAAGCATGACTCAAGCTTCTAAAATGAGCAGAAAGTATGAAGAGCTCCTTACACAGCTTTCCGGATTCTTGGACACAGACATCAGAGAAAAAGAGAAACCACAGGAACATTTAACGTCAAAGGTGATTATGTCTAAGCAAGTGTTTCTGTATAGCAATTTAATAGAGGAATATTTGGTTGTCAAAGGAATAAAGCCAGTGATGAAGACAGGAATATTTGTGTTAAATAATGATTTGCAGACAGTGCTAGCTTTTAAGACAACTTTTTTTTTTTTTTTTTTCATATTGGGCTGATTTTCAAAGGTGCTGAACACTAATAAACCTCAGTGAACTTAGTCTGCTCTTATCTGCATAAGTATTTTATCAGCCTGTAGTTCCTAACTACAGCCCTGATTAGAAAGTTGGCTGAAAGCTTTCCTGAAAACAGTAACACTGGGAGTCACTAGGTGACGTGTAAACTGTACCACTAGATCTTAACACTTATCTCAGCCAACACACCATTAAATAGAAACATCTTAAATGGCATACCCTGAAACAACCTTAACTATGTCCTGTAACAAAATGCTGCAAATAACTTTGGAGACTTAATCATAAAACTTTATTATTTCCCTTCAGGATACTTCTAAAGTTCCAAAAATTAAGCTTCCTTTTAGGAGATAGAAATGGTATACTCTTTTAACCTTTATTGATGCTGCTGAAGGGCATTTTATCCTAATTTTATGCATTTTTCTCATATTCTGTCTAGTCTTTGCTGTCCCTATTTTTCTTCACTTGGGAGCATATTATGTATTTTAGGAAATTCTGTTTCATTAAATTCATATTATTGTCAGGGTTCTGGCTATAAGGAATACTTAATAAATTAAGATTATCTAGGTATGTATCACTGGTCTTAAAGTACTTGCCCTCATAATATTACAAGAACATTGAAATTGTAATAGATACTCTAACAAAACTTGGCTAGTTGTCATTAGAGGCAAAGATGCTTGTATTAAGCTGTAACTCTTACCTACTTTAAATTAAGGAAATAACTGGAGTTAAAAGAAGAGTATACTTTGACATCTTGTTTTAATAATTTAGTAATAAATCTAGTTGGGAAATCTAATTTGTGCTGAAAACAGTGTGCATTAGGAAAACTTAGCAACTCATTTTTATGTTTGGGGTCATGGCATGTCTGTTTAGCTTCTTTTCCACATTATGGTTTTATTTAAGACAGAATTGATCTGGCGTAGTCCTAACAAATATCTTGCCAGCAGGAGTCAGGGTACATCTTTTATCTTATGCACTCTTTGAAGTGCCCACATTCATCTATTCCACTTCTTGGAAATAGAGTAACGTACCAAAACAGCCCTGGAATCCACCTGGAAGTGACTTATTTTTCCCTGGTTTTGGCTGCTCAGAGCAGCAGCCCACCAGGTATTTGACCTTGCTCTTGAAAATGCTTTTTAAATAGCTGTTACTAACTCAAAGCTCCCCATGCCTAAAAAGTTTCAAGCATAAAATGTAGCTTTCAGTTTCTCATTCCAAATGAAAGGCATAAATCTTAACAAGCCAAACTGAAATGGTCTGCTTTTCCCATGAAGTTAGCTGGGTGATCTGTTTTCATTTTCTGACTGCTTCATGTCCAGCTCAGATACGCAGCGACAGCAGCTCTCCACCTGTTTAATAGATCACAGAGATTGCCTGGGAGTAAATCTGAACCACATTACACTAAGGTGTGTGTTTCTGGTGGGAATATGGTTCTCATTTTAGTTGTCTTTCTATTCTTTTTGGAAAGGAGTAGTAGAATGTAATTTTAAATCTGACCTAGGGGTCACCAGAAACACCACGTCTTTATGGGGATGATTAGGTGCAGGTATACTGGGATGAATATATGTCATTGTTAAGTGCTCTAAAAAAGTTACTAATATTTGAATTATTTTGCTAGGTCTCTGAAATATGTAAGGAAAATCTGACACTAAAAGACCAGGTTGCTACTCTTCAAGAAGCTATTAATGTCCATGAGATGGAGTCCAAAGCTAGTAGAGAAACTATCATGAGGCTTGTTTCAGAAGTGACCAAGGAGCAGAAAAAGGCAGAAGGATACTGTCAAGACATAGAAAAACTTAGTAAGGTACATAATTGCATGACGTGTATGTTTGTCTGGTTTTCAAATGTTTTCTCAAAATTTCAAATTAATTTTCAGTAAGAGCTGTATGACAAAAAAATGCTTCTAAAAGACGTCAGGTGACTATGGTCTTTCCTAAAAAGGGCATTTTTAAAAGTTTCAGTATATATGGAGATTAAACAATAACATTGTGTATGATAGATCTGATTTAGATTTCATGTCTTCCGATGATGCTTGCAAATGTGTATTTTTGCTTCATTCATATTGTTGTAGCATTTGCTGTGCTTGCACAAACATGTAAATAAACACATGCTTATAAAGTTAATGAGTGTATCTGAGGCACAAGCATGAAACAATGAAAAAATGCTCTTTTAAATAATATTTATGTGATATTGCAATTTTTCAGAGGATTCTTCTACTCGCTTTCTTTAAAAATTCTAATGAGAAACTGAAAGGAATTGTTAGGACACTATTTTATTCATTTACTTAAGGAACTAAAAGTAAAGTCTTTTGGCTTCCAGACACCTCAGATTATCTTGTTTCACTGTATTATAAACTTGTATTTCATAACTATAAAGACTCAGTTGGCTCATAACCAAAACGTTGTAGTGTGTAGGATGGCTCTTGCAGGCAAGTACTGTTTTGCTGTGGGGAATCCACAGAGGAAATCCGTGCAGCAGGAATGATGCTGAAATGAGAAATGTGAGTGAAGTTGTAAGTCAGATATTCACTAAATTCACCTAGGTTTGATTTGGAAAGGAAATGGGTGTGATTTAAGGATTTAATTGCTCCAGGAGAACTCACCGTTAAGAGTTTTTGTGCATGGCAAACGATGGACGAATAGAGTGAGCTTCTGTAGCAGTTTTCCATATTACTTTGTACTTTGAGTGATAACTGTGGAAAGGGAGCAGTTTATTAAAACCATCATGAAAATTTCCCACAGGTACTAGAGCAGTGTGGTTAAAACTGATGGCCAGAACTTAAGAAAATAAGAGAAGAAACTTAGGCTGCCAAATATGTATCTGAGTTGTGTGTGACTGAGTTTGTGGAATTTTTTAACATAAAGGCAACCTTGTGCAAGTAAGTTTGCAAATGTAATATAACGTTGTCCCTACCCCCCGGCATTACTTTTTTTTCCTGAACAGAAGACCACCACCAAGCACTTCAAAAAGATACAGTGTTCTGATTTGGTTGTAGGCAAAATACTTAGGAGATGAGAAATAGCTGACAGTGTGCTCTGGAGAAGAAAGGATTTGTTGTGGGGAAGATAAATATTAAGTACCACAAGGGTCATAAATTTTACTTACCGCTGAAAACACTTCTTACCAAGCTGTGTAAAATTTTCTAAGACTCAAATGGGTCTGAGGGAGAACCTGCACCAAAAACTTAAACAGGTCTTTTTTTGCAAACATTCTGTTCTCATACTTGACTTCAAACACAGGTGTGTGGGTAAGAGCAGAGTGTGGTTTGCTCACTAAGTAAGCCAGAATCAGGAGATATTTTAAACCACAATCAGGGCTCCACTTGTGATTTGTTTTGCAAGTTTGCTCTGACTGCCAAAATATTTCCAAAATTGAGCTAGTTGTATGAAAAATATTTTCCTTTCATTATTGTGCATAAGCCAAAACCGTAATTTACTTAATCCCTTTTGCAGAAATGTCTTGCTAAATTATTAGCATTGCCTTTCAAATGAAGTGTGTGCCATCAGGGCTTATCTAGAGGCTGCAGATTCCTCCAGTGCTGCTTCAGTCTAGCTACTTAAATTTGCAGATACTGACTAAATCTGTTGAGAAGGTTTTGTGTTCACAAAAGCATATTAAGAAATTCAGTATTGAAAAAATAAATAAAAAAAACAAAAATGCTTTAAATCCATGAATCTAAAGGAGGTTGTATGGCATCCCCTGTTCCCCTGATGGGTGTCTTATTGGGTTACAGGAAGGACATCTATCATGTAAAGTGTGTTTGACTTAGTCATATACTTTACTGCACAGTTTAAGTACATGAACAGAGTTGCACATGTTGTGACAGTTCCCCTGTGAAGGAGAAAAGCAGAAATCTATATTGTTCCTATGCCACAAGACACACACACACACAAACACAGTGGCTGTTCCTGGACTGTTTTCTCAGCTTTAATTAATGGAATTGCCTGTAGCAGAGTTTACCCAGCACAGACTGAGCACAAGTGGCTCTTGCCTGCGTCTGCCTGAAGCTACCAGGACCAAACGTATTGGCCATCTTCTGTATTACAGATTGAGATGGTGGCCCATTTCCTCCAGTTTTCTCTCAAAATTCTTCCTAGATGTATAGAGGCCATCACACTGTTCTGTCAGTTCTTCTGTTCTGTCACTGTTCTTCTCCAGCAAGCCTCAGCCACCGCACTGTTCCCTGCCATCTCTCTGAATCATTGTCAGTTTTTCCTGCCAGGGAGTTCTTCACTCCTGCTCCTTGGAATTTCTATGAACTCCCTCTCTTGACCAGGTGCCTTTATGTCCCAAGAGGAGGCAGCTGTCTAATGATAAATTAAACAGACTGTAGATTCTGAAATTCTTGATGAAGAAAATGAAAGTCAGTTGGTTACATTCTAAGGTTAATACGTGAGAGTAATTCAGAATGTTCTTTGGTATATTTGGTACTTGAGTATTTGTTCCAGTTAAATGGTTTTCATTTGAGGACCATTAAGAAGTGAACGATAATTTTATCTGTTCCCCTCTGAGCCTCACTGCATCACAATAGCAAACAGCAAACAACAGAAACTAATGTAGTTTCAAAACTAATATAAGTAACAAAATCAAGGCACCAAGCTGGTTTTGTTGTAATGTATTACTTTTCTTTTAGAATTCTGAACTTCTTGCATTTCTGACCGAATATTGCAAGACCTTGCTGCTGAAGTTCTGTAAATATTGTGCATACCTTTATTCTGGCAGTGCTGGATATCAAATTTGCATTTGATGGAAAATAACTTTTAAACACTGCCCAGATTTCTAGACTAAGGATCAGAATACTTATTCTTTCTTTCTGTGTGTCCAGCCAGTGATTATTGATTACGATAATAATAATTACAAAATTCTAACATTCTTTGAGAATGTCTGTATGCCCTTAAAAAATGTCTTACTTGCTCTAACCAAGTTTATTTCTAATATTTAATAAATTCCTATATGGTATTTGTTTAAGGTATAGAAGAAGATGCATATATTATTACTTTTCTTCCAGATGAATTTCCCTTTTGTACAGCATCTCCATTGATGAACCACAGGAACCAGTAAACTGACTTGTTCTGTTTCACATCTTTGCTGATGATTCAGCCTGGAAATATTTGTGATTCCCTCTGAAGTGTAAATTAACCATCTGTTTTGCAAAGATGTGCACCATGTCATGTCTTTAAAGAAAATTTTTGAAATATAATCAAGCAATTTTAATTAATACAAATATATCTGCATGTACTCCTGATGCAAAATTACCCAAGAAAATACTCTTCAATATTCAATATTGACTTGTATTAAATTATGTTATTAATGAACAAAATTTATCTAAGTAACATCTAATCAGTGTAAATTTATTAAAATCAATTGATTGTATGAAAACATAGTTAATTAAAATCTAAACTTATTATTTAATAAAATTAATTAAACTTGAGAAACATGCTGACATTTTGAATATAACCAAATACTTTGATTGTAGGAGACACAACCACTCTCCACTCAACCACGGCTCTCCACTCAGGAGAAGTTTCAAGGAAGATCGTTCAGAATTTTAATGCTTTGAATTTTATGGCTTTTCATTCTGTAAATTGCTTGGGGTTTTTTGTTTTCTTTTTTTTTTGGTAAATGTTTGGGCATCAACAGGCTTGCAGTTCCTTATTTTATACCTTGGTCTTTTGATTCAACTGTGTTTGCAGATGTTCACAAATTGAAACGAGATTGTAATTACGTAAGCTGGCAAACTACCTTTGCAGTGCCTTTCTGAAAGGAAAAATATGCACTGCTGAAAACTGTAATTGAAATAAACCAATCTTTATTCTTTGCTGTAATTACCATAATGTAATTCTAAGCACAGGTGGGAATTTTCTATTAATAGGACTTCTTTAGACTAAAAAAGAGAAAATAGCAAGGAATCATGCTAACATTTGTTTCCAAGAGAGTTCTACAATTACTTTAGAAAGGGGTAGTAAGAAATAATTTCCTAAATGACAGGGTTAGTTTTGGTTTGTTTTCATTTATGTGTTTCCATGTTTGCCTTTTTGAAGCTATTTAAAAATTTTAGTATTTTTAGTATTGTATATTTATATTTTATTTCCAAGGGTGTCTCCCAAACTCCATTTTTATCTGTCTTCACTGCTGATCTACATAAATGCTCCCAGATTTACTCCTAGATTGGCATGTATTCCATTAACACAAACGAGCTACTATGCTACACAGCAAGCACACAGGGACCCTGAGAGAGCCCCGAGTGGTCACCATATTCACAGCTGCTCCGGGAACAATTTTTTAACTCCAGTGTACATAATCTTAGTTCATATCAATCCATTTACTGACCCTCTACTAAATAACTGAAGCTTCCAGAGCAATTCAATCACTCTCTATAAATATTCCATCTTTTGGCATAATTTTGTGTCTTGTGTGAAGTAATATTCTTTCCCGTTTGTTCCTATCAATCAGATAATACCCTGAGGAATGAAGACTTGGTCTTTTAGCTGTTTTCACTGCACATGTTATTGTATGTGAATGTGTAAGCACTCTTAATATTAGTATTGTGGGGAAAGGAGAGAGGTTCACAGGCTGACTGAATGAGAGAGATAATATTTTCTTTACCTTTAGATGGATTATTTTTCTTTCATTTTCTATCATCATTTGCCTTTGCATCATGGGTCAGGAGACACAGTTCCTGACCTGTCTGTCTGCTCTGCCCTGTTGGGTCAGTATTTTATATACAACTGATACATGTACTGGCTATTTTTTCTTCTTTCCAAACTGAGTCTTGATTCATCACAAGGTAAAGGGGAAATAACTTCCAAAAGCTCTGGGCTTAGAAAGAAAGGATTGTGGGTGTCAGGGGCTGAATGAGAGCTATGACAAAATGCCAAAGATGTGAGGATGTCCCTGAGCAGAAAGTCATATGGGCTATTCACCAGGTAGCCTTATCTTAGAGTACCCTGTCTCCCTACCAAAGACAACGTTGTCTTTAAGTGTATTTTGAAATGCAAAGAACTGACTTCTTAAAAAAACAACCCCAAACTTAAAAGGATACTATACAGAACCACCATCCTGTTAGTCCTTCCTCAGTCATGCTTCTGTACACCAACAGCCCAGCGGAGCAGAAGATGGAGGCAGTTGTAGGTCCTACTTTATTCTATTCCTCAGGCAAACTTGACCTTATGGTAGTAGGATTTTGCTTTCTTCAGAAGATGACATATCTCAGAATAATTGTCCTTTTGAAAACTTTTCTGACTGTTTCACAATCCAAGGATTTCTTCTTTGAGGTGAAATTGGTATTTGAGCATTTGCACCTTCTTTTATTCTCTTCTTTTATTCTGTCTTAATATCATGATCTTTTTATCTTTCCTTTTGTTTGGCCCCTTGCTCCCCATATCTGTGTATAAATAATCTCAGGACTTTTTGTCACATTCAGGAAAGCTGATCTCAGAGATCACCTCTAATTCTTCTTTTAACACTATACGCAAAGAGTTCCTGTGTATTCTTTTGGTCAGTCCTGAATTGGTCAGGCATTGGAGTAGATGATCACTGTAGCTGAATATTCTATCTGAAATACTTCTGATAGTATTCCAACTGAAATATTCTATCCCATTCCATCCCATCCCGTTCTTTCCCCTCTGAGGTGTAGTACTGTGGCTTTATTTGTGTTACATCTTGTTCACTGATTGTTTTCTAAGTCTGTATTATCTGAATGAAAAAATAAGATAACAATAGTTCTACAATAAAAAATGTTTTTTGTTTACCTGCAATTTTTTTTCATGCATTACTTCTTGCAGGCCACTGCAAGAGGTTAGTCTACAGCGTGATAACAGCAGATTTCGGGCTTTCATCAATTTCAGTGGGAGTTCTCCTATGAAGCCCTCATGTTCAGCCCATAAGAGCAATATGGGTCCTAATTTTTCTATCTGCAGTACCTGCTTCTGAGTTACTCCCTGCTTTGTGTGTGGAGGGGTTATAACAAATTTTAAAAACTTGGTTTAATCTTTCATGTATTTTAGGGTCTTGACAGCACTACAATAGAAAGACAGAGTTTGGAGATGGAGATCAGAAACCTTCAGGGTAAACTGAGTGTTAACCAGAAAGCTTTGGATGCCTCAAAGCGGGAACTGCACAGTCTGAAGAAATCTTCCAGTGAGCTGGATGGGAGCTTGAAGAGCAGCAGAGAAGAGGCCAGGACTGCTCAGAGCTCTTTAGAAGCTTTTAAAGAGCAAATTGCAACGCTACTCAGCAGTGGATCTGCAATAGTTAAACCTTCTGAGACGGCCATTTTGGAGAGGATCCAAGAAATAAATTGCAAAGAGCAAAGTAAAGAAATAGTAAGTCAGCAACTCCTGCACTCGCCCAATGTGTGTATTTATTCTCTTTGGATTATTTTTCATTTTATTCACCTGTTAGAGCGTTGAATCCTTCTGCGTAGGTTTTGAAATTTCAGAAACATTTAATTTTGTTGTCTATTGATTTGAAATAATAGGTGAAAAGCATCTATGTTTTATTAAGCGGGAAAAGGTCAGAAATTAAACTAATAATAGGGGCTGTTAGCAAGAAAAGACATGGAATGGCCTTTCAGATAAGACGTAATTTGGTTTCAGGGCCACTTAGCAGACATCAAAAGTGGCCGCATGGTTGCTATGATTTAGTGGAACATGTGAACAAGTATGGATTTGCTGCTACAATAGTGACTTCAAGAACAGACTTGTTTCTCAAAGCAGACGTAATTGATGCATTGCCCCAGGCAACTTCTTTCCTCTCAGTCCTCAAAACCTGCAACTAAAAAGAAAAAGTATTTTAACACTTACAGTTAAACATTGTTGAAGCCGTAACTACACCCCATCCAGGAGAAAGGCAACAGGAAGGCAGATGGGTATTCTGTGCTCTGGCTGGAGGCGGTTTGGCTGGTGGTGTTTGCAAAGGTGTGCTTGTGCCTACGGGTAGAGAAGGGCCAGCTCAGGAGGAAGGCGAGCCAGAATATAGCCTGACTAACGTCAGTATCCCCACGCTGCAGGGAAGTTTCTCACTTGCTTACATGGGCATATATTAATTTTGTCAGCGAGAACTATTATATAATTAAAAGTCATACATTAAATCAAAAGCTGTGTTTACCGAGCCACTGAAATACAACTTCTGTGTCCTTGCCAGATTTTAAGATTCTAGTATGACCTGCTGATGTGATAGTGGGTTTTTTTTTTTATGTTAGCAAATGTTTTTGTATTCTGTCCAAGATCAGAAGTAGGTCTTGAAAATACCCCTGTGCATTTTGATTAAATATGTTGTTAAAAAATACAAAACAGCTCCCTTTTACCATCGTCAGAGAATCAGTATCCAAACTTCAGTGGAAACAAACTTTGTGAAAATTATTAACATTTGAAAGTGATCCACTGAAGTGGAAGTGTGGCAGCAACTTTTTCAGATAGAAGCTACTTAAAGTTTTGCTATATGTCATGGAGTGTTGTTTCCGTAAGCGAAATGCTTTCAAATTGAAACCAAATGCAAATTTTATGTGCATGTGTGTTTGTACTATTTGTTGTTCTTGACATACAGTGCACTCCGTTGAGATGTTGATTATTTAGAGGACTGCTGAGAAAGGGAAAATTAAGTCGACTGGTAGCTATTGAGTAAAAAGGTTTTGCTCCTGGGATTTTTTTCAGGTGATCTGCTGCTTTTGTAAGATTCAGCTGCGTCTAAGTCCATTTGCGTACTACATTGAGCAATTGTTACTCTCTCTGTGGATATACTACAGTACATGCATAGTGCATGCTACTTAGTTCTTATTGTTCCTGATATTATTCCTTAATATTAGATTTACATGCTGGCTTGCCCACTTGATCATCCTGCAGACTGGTAATACTGGAGAGGATTCAAACTCAGTCTTAATTTTGTTGCAGATATGAATTTTTCCAGCTCTTGAGAGGGATGTGACCGGTTCTCCAAGTAACAGCATTGCTTGGAGAAGTCATGTTCTCTTGCAGAGAACTACTGTAAAATATACAATAATTGACTATTCTTTTTCTAAGCAGCTGTAATTATTCTTATTTTAGAGGTAAGGAAACTAATGTTCAGAAAAACAGGTAGTTTTCCATAACAGTGTTAAGATTCGTTTATGCTCTGACCTTTTTCTCTCTCACAGAAAGACCTGCTGACTTCTGCAATGGAAAGTAACTCCCTTTATTTTTTTTGGCGGGGAGGTGTATGTCTGAAGATGGAGACAAATTTGTTTTTCAGTATTATTGCTGTAAGATGAAATATATGTGCTAAAAGGAAGCCTTTTTTACTAATACAGAGCAGGTATTAGCTCCAATCTGCCACTGCCTAAAGCTGTGCTTTGGAACTAGGATGCTGGTCTTGCAATTGCCAGCTTTTGTTGGTTAATTTTTATATAGTAGAGAAGCTATGTCAGGTATGTGTAGTGTAGCATTCTGCCTCTGCTAGCAAATACAGCAATTGCCTGCTGTACTTGTAGCAGTACTCTCCCAAAATGCTAGACCTTTCTAAAAAAAAAAAAAATTGACTCAGTTTCCTGAAATGTAAATATTAGCTTTAAATTTAACACGGATTGGTGAATTTGGTGGTTGTAATTGAATGACGAAGTTTTGTGGATCATTGTATTTGCTAAGTATGTAAAGTGATGACGTTTTAAAGTTTTACTGCTATGGCTCAGTTCAAAAGGTTTATTTGCATTGCCCCAAAGTGAACTATGTTACTAAAGTAGTGCTGGCATCTGTTCTCAGAAGAGTTTCTACATTAAGATTAGGGGCTTTGAAATGATAAGCTAAAATGCCAATATTATGCATCTGTGAATCTGTTTCTAAAAGGACATAGAGTGTGTCATCAAAAAGTTGGTTTACAGTGAGCTGTTTTTGTTTCTGCAAATCACAATTAAAAAAACATTTTCTCAGGTTTCATTTGTAGGGAATATGCATAGATTCATAGAATCGTAGAATCGTCTAGGTTGGAAGGGACCTTTAAGTTCATCTAGTCCAACCATCAACCTAAATCATGTCACTAAGCACTATGTCAACCCGTCTTTTAAATACCTCCAGGGATGGTGCCTCAACCACTTCCCCGGGCAGCCCATTCCAATGCTTAATAACTCTTTCAGGGTAAACCATTTTCCTAATATCCAATCTGAACCTCCCCTGTCGCAACTTGAGGCAGTTTTCTCTTGTGCTGTCACCTGTGACTTGGGAGAAGAGACCGACCCCCACCTCTATGTGTCAGTCAGATTCCTATTGCATCTCTGGGAGAATTTCTTTCTGGATTTGGTTATAACATCAGTGTTAGGATATGTGTGCTTTTCTATCAGTCAGTAAAGAAAAACGTTGTCTTCAGATGGGATTTCTTACAGACCTTTCCGTAAACCGTCATGCCTTAAGTAAAAGACCTACAAAAGCGAGTCATTAAACTTCTTGGTAGGGTAAATTAGCCTGTAGCGTTGCTGGTGCCCAAAGTAGCTTGTTTCCAAACAGCCCCTATGTGGCTGCAATCCAGGAGCAGTACCAGGAGAGCTAGGGGTATGAATGCCAAGTGCTTGCTGCTGGAAATTAAAAATTTGCTAATGAATGCTCTAATGTATAAGAGGAGGAAGGCTACAATTAGGTCTTTCCCTGAGTAAAGATTGTTTCATGTCTGCCAGGACAGTGCTGCGAGCAGCTTGTCTTTGCAAACTAGATTAGTGGGATCAGGAGAAAGCAATGCAAGAATCTGGGAGAAAGAGGACCCTCCCTGAGTGTTTTGATGGCTTCTCTAAACAGGTTTTTCATTTTTAAATCATCACTGCAGCTTCTCTGGGAGTTTTGCATATAGGATCATAAATACTAGACGAACTGGCAAAATACTCATCTTTACATCCAAGCCCCAGTCAGCTATGTCTGGCTCACCTCTGCACGTGCACCTGTCAAACAGCGCTGTGAAAAGTTTAAATTGTAAAAGCCCTGTGGGAAAATTATTCGCTGCAACTGCTACAGTCAGATTTTCTGTGAAATCTGAAATGCTCCTGAAGATTATGTCTCCTAATTATGGTGATTTTGGTATCTGACGGGGACCTGAGTTAGTCATATACTAGCCCTTAGCATTAACATTAGCAAAAATTGTAATTTCATTAAAAAAAAAATATCAGTATATACTCTGACAATGTCCAGTGATAGGTATTCTATTACAGGATTAAGAAACTACTTTTAATTAGTGTCCTAATGATCTTCTCAGCAGTTACAGTAAGATGTGTGTCATCTGAATATGCTTGAACAGCTCTTGGGGTGTTTTTGTCATTTATTATTTGTAACATAGCAGAGGAGTTCACGGGCACCTGGAGTTCAAGGCAAGCAGATGTTCTCAGTTCATACGGAGCTCAGCCCTGGGTATGAGGTCTCTGGGATCAGGTCCTTTCTGTTTGACAAGTTTTGTTGCAGATGTCTTGCAGCAAATTAAATTCATATGGCCAAAAACATTTCTCTACAGCTGATCTGATTGTAGATTATCTTAATTTTATCAGGTTTTTTATTGCATATTGATATACAGACTCTTAAAGGCCAAAATTGATTAGGCTCTCCTGCTGCTCCCATTAAAATTTCCTGTTGTTCTCATTTCTTGATGATTTTTATGGCAATGTCACAAATGCATATTTAGTTTTAGGGATTTATCCACTTTATCCTTCCAATTGAAAGAATTGAGTGGAAAATTATTTGGGAAATTAAATTAAACATTGATAAAAGCAGAGTAATATATGTACTGACTTAGGGCCCCAACCAACTAGAATGTGAGAAATTACTAGGAAAAAAGTTGAGAAGGAGATGAAACCCATAATTATGCAATGGTATAAATCCATGGGTGCTGCACTCTGAGTAGCACACGCAGTTATGATAATTTAATTCAAAAAAAGGGCATTCAAAAAGTACCAGGAAGGGCCACGAGAACGTCTAGAGCTTCTGTGCAAGGAAAGGCTCAACAGACAAGAACAACTCAGCTTGGAATGGTGAGTGAAATGCAGTAAAGCAAAATACAAGTTGTAAGTACCATGATAAGAGATGTGGCACCTCTAATGCTTTTCAGCTGGTAAAGATCATCAAAAAAAAGGAGTGTACTAGGTGCATATATGGGTATGTATAAAACAGTGGAGGTTTAAGATAACATCTTAGCAAGCCAGAACACTATAGCTTATTGAATATCAAGATAATAATAAGATTAGAATCTTTAGTTGTCTTGGAAAAGAGAGAAAAAAAATGCCACTATGATGTGAAGAACCTTGGAACTTCATCCCACAAGCTGCTTTTTTGCACTTATCCTAAGTCCACCACGTGCCCCTCTCTGTGACTCTTGGGTTGTTGAGGGAAATGCCCTACGGGCTGCATAGCTGTAGCCCACACTCTGTTCTGATGTGCTGTGGGGCTGGGCCTGGGGCTTGCACATGCCCTCTGCTTGGCAGAAGAGAAAATAAAAGCTTAGCCCAAGAGAAAAATAAACTTCAGGAAGATTTTAGTAAGGGTTATTTAGTTGCAGCAGGGGTGAACCCTGCTGTCTGCAAGCTAGGAGTCCCCCCTGGAAATGAATATTTGCAACTTCTTGTAACACAAGAAATAAAAGGTGTTAGTTCGAAATTATCTGGTAACCACTTTAAAACAAAAAGCAGGACGTGGGTTGTTTTGCAGCCTGGTTGATCAAGCTGCACGAGTCATCGGCAGGGGAAATTGTGGAGGGCAGAACCGCGGGACTGAAAACACAGCCCTTGTAAGTTGGTGGACACAGTCACGGGTGGGTAAGAATGGTGCAGCTCTGTTTTCGGAAATCCCTAAGTTGTTGAAGGATGAAAGTTGCACCAGGGTGCTCTGGAAGATGAACTGACAGCTCGGTGGTTTTGTGGTCTCACCTTCTGTGGTGTGATCCCTCACCTTCTCATGTTTACAGACCTTTGAAGCCTATAAAAGCCCCACACAGCTGGACTGCACCCAGAGCCACTCTGCAGATATGCGATACAGAAAAATATAATGCACGTGTGTTGATTTTTGCAGTTTTATTCTTTAGTGTTTTTACCACTGTATGAGCAGCAGTAATTTCTCAGTGTTTTTTAGGCGAGTTGGTTGCAAACTATTGTTTGTATTTAATTACAGTCTAAGTTGGAAACCTTTCTGTGCCATTAAAATGAATAGGAGTTTTGTGTGCTTATTGTTCATTTTATTAGCAGGAGGCAAACAGATGCTTAAAATGAAGAATCTGCTTGAAGATAAGTTTCTGAACACTGAGTTACAAATGCAATGTAATTATTTATGTAACTAAATAATTATATGACAGTAAGATGAGAAGAGAGGGAAAGAAGGAGGCAAGCAACTTTTTGGATAGAACTGTCATTATTTGGCAGTAGCATATTCGGATGATTTCAAGCATTTAATTTATAAGTCGTTTACAACTTAAAATCATTACATTAGATGTAGGTGTTGCAAACTTAACAGTGTAGAGCTAGAAGTGTTTTCAGAATTGTTAGTCTAGTTTCTTGTTGTGAAGTTTTATCCTTCTAGCCTTGGGCTTTGGCTTGGATTACAGAAATTTTTTTTTTTAAGCAAAATCTTTTAGTTAAACACCCTTTAACAGCTCACAATTGGGAAGCACTCCTCTGAGACTTGGTTATCTGTATCTATATTCTCCCCTACATGCTGCATGCATTTTCTAAATCTCTTATCTGCTTTTTTAACTCAGCTTCTCAAAAGACTAAATTTTTTTTGGCTTATTTTAAAGAAAATGAGTTGGCTGCCAGGTATTGCTGGTTTGCTAACATCTTTGGAAAGTTTTTGTCTAAATCAGTTTGTATTAATTTTGTATAGATATTAGCCCCTTTTAGTCAGTTAACTCCTCTTAAAGACAGCTTCTGCTGTTCACTTTTGGATGTCTCATGTGTCACTACTTTTGCCATTTTCTCCTGGCAATTACTGTAGATTTTTCTCTTTTTGTCTTTTTAAATGCATGCATTTTTAAGATAGATATTTTAACCTGTTTTTAATAATCTGAGGATGCATCTTTCATATCTTTCTAACATTTCCACACGAACCTAACCTCGTATGTTTTATTGGTTTGCTTGCTTCCTAGATGGTATCTCAGCTTGAAACTCAAATAACTAAATTGACTGAAGCTTTGGAAAATCAGACAAGATTGTACCAAGAAGCTCTGGAGAGGAGCAAGAAAGCTGAAAAATCTTCTGAGACTTTCCAGGATCAACTGAAACACTTGGAAGAGGAATTACTGTCTGTAGATCTGATGCAAGATAGTTTGAAGCTCGAGAAGCAAAAAGTAGTTGCATGCATTGTTTTCTTTTGTATAAAAGTCACTAAAGACAGATACAGCTAATCATATTACATTGATCGGTTGGAGTATCACTCATGGTGCTGCAAGTCATGCGAAATAGCAAAATCAGGCATCGTGTAGGGAGTAGTAATATCTTTTCTTTGACTGACAATTTTAATTGGAAAAACTAGCTAAGCTTTTGAGTTCAAAGTCCATTTAATGTGAAAAAACTTTCCAGATTAAAAGTTGTCTGTAAATACATCAGAAGTCCTTCAAGGGTTCTCTGATCTCAAAGCTTTCTCTGATCTCTGTCTTTCTCTAGTATGTCATCTGTTCTGCAGTCTCTCAAGATCTTACAGTCCTTGATTCTTTTACATCCTTAGTCCATCAAGGCTTCCAGGATTTTTTTATTAATTCTATGAATGAACACACTGTAGGAAACTTTCACATCTGCATACTAAGAGTTTGAAAAATGACATGGTAATACCTGGAAAGCTAAACCAGCCATCCAACACAGCTAAGAAAGATGAAGTTGTACCGTGTTACCAGGCCAAGATCAATGCTTAGAAAGTTGAATTTGCAAAGAATCAGCAGTTTGGTGCTGTCTGTTTTGCATTAGTCTATGATACAATAACTTTTGTGAATGAAGCATCCGCCATCACATTGAGAGAAAATGGAGCTGTTCTTTCCCCTCTTCTTCCTCTGTGAAAAACAGATGGGCCTAGTTTATTAATTCCTCTCTAGATTTTTTGTTGTGATTTTTCCCTGTTAATGAACAACTTCAGTGTTTTCTGCTGCTGCTATTTTTTAATTTTTTGAACCAGAAGCATCACGAACAAGAAGAGTTTCTTGCTGTGTTGTATCATCTTGGGCTCGAGTTTGTTGTTTAAATAATATTTGATATTTGTATGTGTTCACATCAGTAAACCAGATGAAAATACAACTACAATAATCTTTAAAGCAATTTGCAAACCAATTACTTACCTCTAAAACTTGCTGTTCCAAAGATAGACAAAAGATTGATCATGTTATTCCTGTGTATCCTCAGACTACATTGTTGGATCTCACCCTTGGCATCGCTGGTACCAGTTTTACCTGTTTTAGAGTTCACAGTAGTGGGCAATCACAGCACTTGCAATTAGTTGGGATGTAGTTGTCCTTTCTAACTTCTCCTGGTGCCTGGTTGTGTAACGCAGCAGAGCCACAGACGGGAACTGGAGTCAGCAGCAGACACAAACACCTAGTGCTCTTCTAACTGCAGAGGAGCAACAACCAATCTGGTCTTGCTAAGAAGATAAATACAGTAGGTCCAGGGAGTTACGAACAAAACAAATGTTGACTAAAAAAGGGCAAATGGAGAATTTGCAATTGTGTCAGGAATCTGTACTATAAACATACGCTTTTGAGTATGTTATTTCTTGTGGATAGTTGGTTGCTGGTGTGCAGGGACTTGCTTTTAAATTGTACTTCAGAACTTTAAATTGTACTTCAGGTGTTTTATTATTATTTTTTAATGACGTTTTATGATTATTTTACCCACTTTTCCACATCTTTTCTTAGTATTTGAAATTTCTGGAGCAACTTAATGAGAAGATGAAGCTGGATAGCCTAGCAGCAGAGGTTGGATTTGATATGAATGTGGATGCGATTCTAGCCCGGGTAGAGCAGTTGGTGAAACTGGAAGGTGATGCAGTGATTGAAAACAAGACTATGGCATATAGCCTAAGGAGGAAGGTAGGCAAAAAGGACATGCCATTACTGTTTGCTTCACAGATAAACATTTTTATGGCTATATTTCTATAGTGGCTTGCTGGAGGCAGCAGGTTGGAGCTTCCTATGTGTACAAGGAATTTCAAAGACGTCCATTACATAAAAAGAATTGGTAAGGTTTGCAAACTGTGCAAACAGACTGTGTATTAAAACAGCTAAACTCAGCAGTTGGTAAAATACATGATACTGCTTTTCACAACTTATTCAATAAATGTATAAACTTATGCATATTTATATGTGTAGATATGTCTACTTTTTGATAAAAATTTAAAGTATACTTCCATAAACAAATACTGTCGATATTTAAATCTAAAAGGATCTGCTGGGAAGGGGGGCATCTTTCACAAATTTCTCTAGAAACTAATAGGACCTCGGTTGCACTTCATCAAGAATTTCAAGATTTCCAACAAGAACTGTGGTTCTTTAGGAGCAAAACTGTTCAAATTTGGTCAGACACCCTCCATCATCCTGTTACAATAGAGTGAAATCTTCTGGTTTTAGTCTTATCAGAATGGTTAAGAGCTTAGAATTAGGTCTGTTTAAGGTTTAAAATGACACTGTATTTTTTCTGGAAGTAACTGCCTCTCTAGCAGGGAGTACAGTATGTATGTTAGCATTCCTCAGATGTTCCGTAGTAAAGCCTGGCAGCTCAGCACAGGTAAACGTAAAACAGGTAGCTCCCTGAGCACCAAAATTACAAAACTAAGCTGCTGGGCCTTGCATTGGAGCAGTGGATGAAAGCTTTTAAGTTGGTTCTCCTTCTTGCACACTAGCCTTAATTAACTATTTAAAGATGGAAATATCTTAAGCTACCACCGCTGAAACCACTGCCTCCTTAATGAATCTCTCCTACCTCTTGCATTTGACTAGTGTCTTATATTTCAGGCAATCTCAGATGTTTTGAATGATGCACAAGTGTTTATGTTCAAATAGGGTGCAGTCTATATGTAAATTCATTCTAAAAGTTAGTGCACAAATTCAGCGATGGAGAAGCACAATGAATTGGTAATACAAAAGGTATATAAGTTAGTGTATATATGTTTATAGTGCTTTACAGAGTTTTCAAGAGAGAAATAGGGGTTCAGGTTCAATGCGCAACACAGGGATTAGATTTGCAAAACAATCTGTCTAGTACTATTCTCTTTCACATATATATTTTCAAATGTCCTTGTGTTTGGAAAACTAGCTGAAGACTCAGAAAGAGAAACTTGAAAGCAGAGAGCTGCACATGAACCTCCTGCGGCAGAAAATAACCCAGCTGGAAGAAGAGAAGCAAGTCAGGTCCGCCTTAGCTGCGGAGAGGGACGAGGCCAATCTCGCTGTCAGAAAGTTACATAAGATGATGGAGAGGCTACAGAAGCAGCTTGATCTGGCAAGGGAAACAAATACTGATCTCAAAGCCAAGCTGTCTGAAACCAATGAACTTAAGGTGAGTCAAAAGGTTACATTTGTGCTTCTATCCATTTTTCTGTTCCAGTTGGATACAGCTGGAGTTCATTTACAATAAATGCGTTCATGGGCAACTGCTCAAACCCACCTGGAAGGTGAGAGCAAATATAATATTACAATGTTTTGGGTAGTTTGCAATTTGTCTTGATATACTAAGTAGGATCTATAAAGTACAATGTAAATTTGCAGGCTAGTATAAGAAAAATATGACATATGCATCCCTTTCTTTCCTCCTGATATGGCTGTAATCTTATATTTTCCTATACATTGCTCACAGAAGATCTATTCTGATAGGTATGGGGGGAAAAAGGCTTTTTTTTCACATGAACCAGGCAAGATGCTAAATTTTCATTGTTCCTGTGTTTTATTACATTGCAGCAGTAATAAATTACCTGCTTTAACTCAGGTGAAAACAAGTGGTTTGCAGTCATTGATAGCTTGCCACTGCTGGAACAAAAGGAAGATTGATTTTATGTGAGTTTGTGTCTTGTGGTTGATGGAGTGAAATAGATAAGTAGGTGCATATTCCAATTGAAGGATTTTTACCAGCAAAATGTTGTAACTCTTTTTTCATCCTATTTTTCAGGGGCTAGCAGAGAGTGAACTCTCACTGTGGGTTTTTGTCTGTTCAGTTACCTCTTTTCACAAAACCTGTAGAGAATTAACTGTCTTTGACACAAAAATATTTTTGTTAATTGAGTTGATAAGTTAATCACTTTTCAGTTCACATGTACATGTGATTTCATCAAGAACCCGTAAGAAACCTCGTTAAAGTGATTACTCATGATTATCTTTATTATTTGTCTGTGTGTAACAAAGTGTGAAAAATTTATCATTACTTTATGTTATTGCAGATCAAAACATTGGAGCAGAACAGAACAATAGAAGAACTCAATAAGTCTCAAGGCAAATTGGAAAGAATGAAAGAAAAGGCTGAGAAACAACTTACCTCTGTCAAATCAGAACTTCTTTTAAAGGAGCGTAAAGCTGCTGAAGATAAAGAAAAAAACAAAAATATGTTAGAAGCAGTTACCAGTGAGACGAAGGTGCTTAAAACAACCCTTGCAGAACTGGAAAAAAGAGAGAGACAGGTAGGTGTGTAGGTATTTGACAAGTGCTAGCCGTTACTTAGAACATAAGAATGTGGTATATGTGGACCAGCTCTCCAGCTGTGTTGAAAACTTTTGTGAACATTATTAAACAAGGAAATTTCAGCTCAAGCTTGTGCGCCAGAGTTGCAGTTGTGATTCTGAGAGGCAAAACTCATCTTCAAGTTATATATGCAACTGAATGAATAATAAATACAGGTATTGTTTTATTTGTTCACTGCAAAATATTATATTATCTTCTGGAGAAGTATAAAAATGCTTTATAATCCTAGTATCTTTTTAAGGTGGGTTTTTTCCATATATCTTAGGTATAAAACTTACTTGCATGTTATCATGTATAGCTCATAAATTCCAAGAATGTTGGAGAAGATCAGAAAATTAAAACCAAACCAAACCAGAGTTAGTGTTGAATATAATTATTTTGGACCAATTTGTGACATATAACTTTGTTAAACTTTAGGTAAGAAAAAAATTTGTGTTAACTCACCTTATAGAGGGTGTAAGGAGTTTGTGGGTAGCACATTAATAAAAGCTATTTGCAAAACCAGCTGTTTGCCTGGTAGTTTTGCAGTGCTGATTAGCAGTAATGACATTTTAAGAATATGAGAATTGCCAGTAATATTTATAGCACACTCTCTTGTCTCTTAACAGTTTACTTAGCTAAAATCTGTCCTTAATATAAAGCCACTGTTGCTAAATAAGAGAATTTGTTCTGAACTCTCTCTCTCACTTACACGAGTGTTTTTTCCTGATTTCTCCTGAACCATTACCCAAGGAGAATTCCTTCCTTATCCCCAACTCTGTGTAGTTCTTCACCTGCTTTGGACTCACTCGTTCTTCCTTCTCAGGGAAGCTAAACGAGACCAGGCTTCTCTCATTCTCTGTAAAATGTAGCAAATGCAGATGTTAAATACTTCTCTGAGCCCAAGTGTATATATTTAATCTGAATGTAAGCACAACCATGTCATCTCTGTGTGTGTGTGTGTGTGTGTTAAGAAAACCACTAGAAACTGAAATTGCCGTTACCTGATGATGTTGATGTGGCCAGGTTGACCGCTTGTACTTGCATTTGCATGTTGTTTTTCAGGTGTGCTCTGCTTTCCATGGATATCACTACGTGCAACGTTAAATAACTTCATAATATTGCATGGCTTTTCCATGCTGTCAAAATTAAAAGTATGCAGAATTTAACTACTGCTAACTGGTTAAGACATTGATTTGTCTGTTGATCATAAAGAAAGGCAGAAGATACCCAAGTGCAGTCAGAAATTAAGATCGTATTGAAATAATTTAAAATTAACTCATAATTGGGATTTAACACAGTTTCTTGTTGTTCTTCACTCTTTAGACCAGTAATTCCTACTAAGTTTAAGAGGAAAAAATAAGCTTTGGCATTTCCGTGTTTTTTTAAAAAAAAATAATGCACAGAATCAAAGCATCAAATTGTTGGAAGTGAAGTCCTGTAAAGAGGGTGTAATAAGACTGCCAATCTGCTTTAGGATTAACAGTCAGCTCTGGTGACCGTAGCGAATAAAATGAAGCATGCGTATTCTTGGGCAGACATATAAAACCGATAAAAATAGTGGTGTTCAAAGCATTATTAGCTCATACTACAGAGTAAAAACCAGAGAGGTGAAACTGTATGTGAAGTGTCATAAAAGTAGAGATTACTAGAATGGAGGTATAGAGGGGAATTAGTTGGATATATCGACATTTTACAAGAATAGTGTAAGTTTATCCATACTGGATTTCCTCTGCCTGTGGGGTCAACAGAAAAGCTTTCTGACTTCATATATCATTATTGCATATTTCTGAATATAAATAAATATCAGCATAGATTCCATTTTGATAAGAGTAGATAAAGGGTATACCTACAGACTGATGACAAAAAGATGTCCACAGGGACTTAGAACATCAGTATGCGACCACTGCAGTCAACTACAGATTAAGATCTGAATATATTTTATTTTTATAGAAATTTAAACTCAAGGCCTTAGAGTAAGAACATAAGTGTCATTGTTTTGGTTGAGGTTTTGATGATTTTGTTATAAGGATTTTTTCCAGGCTCAGTTTCCATCCAAACCCCCTGGTTTTTTTTCTTTCTATTGGAATAAAATCCCTTCTACTTTCCTGTAGCTACAGGGTAAAACCAAAATGTAGTGTCTAATTACTACTTCTGCTTCCCCCTCCTAATATCTTGGATTAAGGCTCTAAATTGCATTCATTTCCCCTTTTTTACTTCAGATAATTTTACTTACTGGGTGGAAGGTGCAAAGAAAATTTATCATGAGTGCTTACTGCTGTAGCAAACCTTTGGTTTTGAGTCTTTACTGATTGTCTTTTATTATTTCTCTCCTTTACTTCAAATTGTGACTATCTTAGAAATATTAACTGCTATTGAAGAAAGCCTTAAATAGAGAGTTACTTGGTACTTCTATCAGCTTGTAATATTTCAGCAGAACTGTTCTGTTCTAAATACCTCTGTTGCATTGTTTTTAAAGCTGAAATGCATTTCTCGTCTTTTTTTTTCCTAGGTCTTAGATGTTTTAGTGCAAGATTTAAAAAAGTTATTCATGATGTGTTTACAGCACTGTATTCGCTTAAGATTATAAGCACACATCATGCTCTGCATGCGACTTGCGATAGTGTTCTAAAGATTGTCCAGCGTGTATTGTCTGTTGCTTCTGTTTGGAGTTTTTAAAATTCAGATTGATGTCCTCTGGTGGGAAGCTTTTACATCCAAGAGTGATGGTTTTCTTTGTCAGTTTATGTGGAGAATTTCTCTTTGTAGTCAACCCGTTTCTGCATTTTCACTGAACTACAGCTTTGTCCTCGCTGTACTTTGTACGCCAAGAAAAGTTGTTTTTTTGTCTCAGTGTTATTACATTAAAGTGGAAAAGAATCCTCAATTTAAAATTCACATAAATGAATAGTTTTAAGGATGTCTTTAAGGGCTCTGTGTGCTTTCCAGTTTAGGTTATTTGCTGATGAAAGTTACTGAATTCTTAACATATTTATTGTCCATTCGGTAGAGCTGTGACCTGCTTTTTCCATCAGAAATAAAGAGTGAGGTGGTTGTGTATACATTTTTTGTTTGTATCTATTCCCTCTGGCAAAATGCTGCCAGATCAATAATCTGCATCTGTGCATCAAATTTAATTTGATTGCATTTGGTACGTGGTTGTAGTGCAATTTGGTTGACTCACAGTTGCTGAAATTAAGTTGAATTTTTTGCAATAGCGAAGATATGAGAGCAAGAAATTTGGTGCAAAGTGTGGACCTTGAGATCAACATTTCATCTAAGATGTTGCACTGCCTTGGTAAGCGATAGCTGGGACCAAATTCTCAAATCCTTCTGCCCTGTACTGTCTTGGTTTCCATATTTGTTTGTCCGAACTGGTGGCAGCTCCTTAGGGTTTGCACTGGGATGAAAAAAACTGGCAAAATCTTGGAACAGAGACCTTGTTTCCAGCGTTTTTGCAGCTTGCTCACAGATGTTATAACTGCTTTAGAGTTCTGCACAGTATTCTTGGGGATGGACAAGTATCTCAGGAGTGCTTTTATCTTCTTTTCAGGAGTGTGTTTATCTCCTCCTTACCATTAGCCGTCAGTGTGATCGGTGGAGTGGGGGCACTGGCACACTAGAGCTTGAGTCTGGCTTCTTGATGCTTTTCATGATTCTGTGACATTTTGAGTCTCTGTCCTGCTGGGGAGTGGGGATCTTGACATTCAAATAGATACCAAGAGGAGCGTATTTTCTCAAATAGGAACATTGTCCTCTTTTAATTGTGTGTTGATGATAAGGGGTATCAAGGTGTTGGTCATTTGGGCTGTGTAATGCATTGTCCATTGAAGAGGCATTGAAGTTTAACTTACAATGATCCCTATTCTGCATTGAGAAGAGTAAATCAGCATTCATGTTCATCTGATCTTAAGATTTCAATCTGGTTGCTGGCAGGGTCAGTAGTGATGACAATTACTTGTGGATGTCTCTCCATGTGGAACTGCAAAGAGGAAGCTGGTTTCTTTAATTACTTTGCCAAATGCCCTTCCTATGATATATTTTCAGCAGCTGCACACAGAAGAAAAATGAGCATTTCCCAGGCTGCATCTTGAATTTTGGCTGCATCCCGATTCCAAGTCAAAGTTGGATGGAAGGGTGTGCCAAACCTCCACCTATCTTTGAACTTCCTCCTTTCTGCTGCGTTTTCCACAAGAAAGTGTGGGGTGGAGAGGAGCGGTGCCAGGCAGTGGTCAGGAGCTTGAGGTTAGGACCAGCACCTTAGCCTGTGTTGTGGGATGTGTCCACCAGAGTTTCCAATTGTCTGTATAGTTTGTGGTCATCTAGATAAACTACAACTCCTTTTCAAGTCTTTCCCTCAGTTTTCACTGGTGAGGGAAGATATGCCTGTGAAGGATACTAAAGAACACTTGAAACTGTGTTTTGTGTTCAAGATCCTTAGCACCTCAGCTATTTACTTGTTTTTTTCACTTGAGGTACGCCCCAAAGGACTGTTTCCATCCTCTTCATCTCTCCATATTAAGCAACAGTAGAAACCCCTATGTTTTCCACTGCTAATACAAATACTTTGTATGTATATGTTTTCCAGGCATTTCCTTTGCTTGATATTTAATTTATTAGTAATTCCTTTCTGTTTGCTCCTGCAGCTGGCAGACTTCCGAGAGGTCGTCTCGCGGATGCTGGGCCTTGATATTGCCAGTTTGGCTCTTCCTGACTATGAAATCATTACCCGTCTTGAAGGGTTGATTCACTCTCACCAGCACCACTACTTCCCCTGCCTCTGCCTCAAAGACGTGGCAAGGGCACCAGAGGAACACTCGCGAAGAAACATACAGCTTCTTCACTGAAACACACGTTTTGTAAGGAGACAGAACCAAGTAACATTTTATTTTGTGCTTCCCCAGCTGCTAGACGCGCATAGAAAACAGATATTTAGTTCTGTTTCCTTCTCTACAGACACTGACTGGGCTGAGAGGAATGGATCAAGCCAGCAACCTAGAGATGGCAAACAAAAAATCCCCGGGCAGCATAATACTTCCATTACCGAAATAATTGGCAATATGTGAACAGTGTACAACCCTCCAGTGTCGTTGCAGGGGCGCTGAAGGCATGGGCCACCCGAGGTGGGAATTACTTGGTAATGAATGTCAGCTTCAGTGACATTCCTTGGGCTTCACCTCTGGGTGACAAGGGTGAAATAAAGTGGGGGTTGTCCCGCTGCTGTTCAGCTTGCAAAATGGGACCTCTCTCTGCACTTTTACACATAAGGACTTGAGCCTCAAGACAGTTAAATGCAAGTTAGACAGGGGACAGTCACAATTTTGGAACAAGGGATTTTTTTTCTTCTGTTGTTTTCCTTAGTCTGCTCTTGCGCCAAAACAAAAAGTTAGGCGTTTTCACCAAAGGCTCTTTCACAGGCCTCAGTCATGTGCCTGGTGTAGATATATTTGGTAAAATTGCACGTTGCCCTTGGTCACCACGATGCCTTGAAAGTTTTTCTTCTAGCTGCTGTGTTCCTTGGGCAGTTAATCCATAGGCCAAATAGGTGGCAGTTCTTCTGAGTTAATAAAAGGTTATTTTAAATTGCTTATCTGCTACAGATAATAGTTGAATTACTAAAGTTTTTATTTTCAGAAAAGGAATGATGAGGTGTCCAAACATAAAATCTGCTTGTCTATCACCCTTTCTGAACGTTGTTAAAACTTCTTGATTTTTTTTAAGACATTTGAACAATAAAACTGTTTTAATAGCACACTCAAACATGATTCTGTATTTTTTAGTTGTCTCCTCCCTTTATATATATTTTATATGGATGTGTACAACAGTAAGGAAGAATTACCTATTTTTTTCTGATCATTGTGGACTTTCTACAGTATCTCAGCAAATGATAACTCACTCACTAAAACTGACCATATTATTTTAAGAAAAAAGAGACTTTTTCAAGTAAGTGTGGTAATTTTGATATCTGGTGGGGGACTCAAAATATTATAGATTGCTTTTATTTCACTAGCCTCTGAAGAATCATTTCTCAGTGACTTGTTAGTAAAAAACCAAGAAACCCAAACACCCAAGCTTTTGCAAAAATCAGTCATTTGAGGAGATATGGTATATTCTTATGCTCCTGTGGCTGCCTGTATTAAAACAAATTTCCTTTCTTGTTCTGTAATGTAACATTGGTTTTCAGGTAAAGTGAATGGAACAAAGGAAAAAAGTTAACATTAAATTAAGTTAAACTTAAGAAAGCACTGCAATTTCAAAATAAAATTAAAGATTAAAACATAAATAGTTTTAGTCATGATATGTGGGTTGGGAATATAGAGGGTGGAAAAGTATGTAATAATTTTCTAATTCTTTGTGAGAGAATATAAGTAGTTTCAGTTTGTGTTTTGTTCATTCTATAGGCACTTCTCTTCTGCTTGAGTTATTACTAAACTCTATTACTAAATTATGGAGCCCCTCTCCTATGAGGATGGGCTGAGAGAGCTGGGGTTGTTCAGCCTGGAGAAGAGAAGGCTCCGGGGAGACCTTATAGCAGCCTTCCAGTTCCTGAAGGGAGCCTACAGGAGAGATGGGGAGGGACTCTTTATCAGGGAGTGTAGTGACAGGACGAGGGGTAACGGTTTTAAATTGGAAGGGGGGAGATTTAGATTGAATACCAGAAAGAAATTCTTTACTGTGAGGGTGGTGAGACACTGGAACAGGTTGCCCAGGGAAGTTGTGGATGCCCCATCCCTGGAGGGGTTCAAGGCCAGGCTGGATGGGGCTGTGAGCAACCTGGTCTGGTGGGAGGTGTCCCTGCCCATGGCAGGGGGTTGGAACTTGATGATCTTTAAGGTCCCTTCCAACTCTAACCATTCTATGATTCTATGATAAACAAAAAACCTGTTTTCTTCATCCACACTAATAAATATTATACAAAACGTATTTTACCATATTTTGCAAGTTAAATAATCTCTGAGAGTGCCAATCATAAAGTAAGCATGCATATTTTCCCATGTTGTATGGTTGTGAGGTGATTTCCTAATGGACACTTAAAATCTCCTGCCATACTCAGCAGTCCCTTATCCTGCCATCCCGTGACCAGCCGTGGCACCAGCACTGAAGTTCCCACCCCACAGAAGCCATTAGCAAGCTTCTCCGAATTACTTCAGAGAAGGCAAGTTTTCACATGAAGTTGGTAGCAAAACTTGATTACTGCCTTGCTCGTTAGACCAATAGAAAGTAGGATAACGGTTTCCTAATGCCTTTTTTTTTTTTACACAGTGCATCTGTATTTTTTAAAATATTAATGTTAATATTCATCAAGGAGTATGGCCTCTTAGCTGATTAGCTGACTAGCTGGCTATTAATATTCCCTGTATTTGCTTTACTCTTGGAAGAATACCGACATCTTTGTTCATTCAGCCAAAGCAAATACCAAAAAAAAAAAAGTAAAGTAATTTGACATGAACAAAGTTCAGGTGATTTTTGACCCATGTAATTTAATTAACCCCTGAACAAAGTTTAAACTGACTTGCAATCTTTCTTTAAGGTTTGTTTTATAAAACATTGAACCTAGTCTTCCCTTTGGAAAAAAAAATTAAAACAGGCTTATGAACGGTTTCAACATTTGTTTCAAATGTTTTCCTATTTTTTAAACCAAGATGTATTCAACAGAAGACTGAGCTGATTGATAGACAACTGAAAGTGTGTATCAAGGCTGTGTCAGCAGACACCCCTCTTTCAGTAGATTATTTTTACTTGGTTTGTTTGTATTAAAAAGTATGGGATTAAGAATTTGCTATCTGTTCACAATTACTCTTTTATTGTGGTAAAGGATTCTTGATTTGTCAACAGAATACATCTTTAAAAAAAAAATAATATGTGTGAAATCACAGAATGGTAGTTACAGGGCTAGATTTTCTTTCTCCAAACAATAGCTGAACCAACTCCAATGATGACAACTTCACTATTTCAGATTAGCAGTGTTAAAAAAAGGCGGAACTCAACAGATTAAAATGTTGCAATTGTAGATATTGAATTGAAATAATTTACATGCCATAAACATTGTACTCATAAAATCACAATGCACATAGAAAAATGACTGTTATAACATTATAAGTGCATTAAAATATATGCAACTGAATTTTTGTGCGTACAGCATATTGTTGATAATACATTCTTCAAAACACAGGATTTAATGCAGTAGAACCATGATTCCTCAAAGAAATTAAATGCAAAAGCATTAAAATGCTTTGCTGAATTAGAATTAGGAAGCATAAGAACAGATCACATTAAATTACTCTTCGACTTATTTTGCTCTAGAGTTTATAATTACTGAATAAAGCAGTTAGCTTGCTTTTCCTCATTTGCTTTCTGTGGATGATGCGTACATTATCTGCATTTTCCCGGGGCTGTTTGGTTCCCGGATTATTTTGCACATTAGGATGGTGCAGAGGAGGGGAAATATGGATGAGGCAAGGCGTAATAGAATTTAAATAAAGAAAAAAGCAGGTGAGGAATCAGTCACATTTCTAGAGAAAAAGACTACTGGGTCATGATTTCTCCCAAACTATTTCGTATGAAATTTTTTAAGAGTACGGATGCTGACCGTTTCCCCTGACCATCAAAGAGAAAAAGGGGGAGGAATGGAACAAAATGAAGTTAAATTCTCTATGACTTTAGAGAAAATGGATGTCTGATATTACTGAAGCATAATAAACAAAATTAGTTAACTATGTGGAAAATAGGAAAAATGATAGTTTGCCAGAATAGAAATTGGAAAGAACATTCAAATATAATCCTTTTCAAATGGAAGATTTCAGATGGCTTTGTTATTCTGTCAAAACAAGTAAGAATCCTCTATGGCACCGTGTTTTTTTTTTTCTGGAAGAAAGGAGGATGGCTTTATCAGACTCTACTCATAATTACTCAGGAATAACTGAGTCAGAAATAAAAGATCTACAAAACAAGACAATTTGCTTGAGCAAAACAGAGAACTTTTCTGACAGTTTTAGTGTCAGCTAATGAGCCATGAGACAAAGAAGAACACTTCTTTTCAGAAGACAATAAATAAAACAGTTGACTGATTTTTTTTTTTTTTTTCCTCCTGAGATTACTTACACTTTGGTAAGTAGGAGAAACAAGAAAAAAAAAAAAAAGTTGGGCAAATGGGGCCCAGACTGTTATCTTCCAAGTGGTCCCAGGTAGAAATACCAGTTGTCAGACGGCTTTTGGTAATGCTGAGGATGGGGCTGGAGAGCAGGAAGTCTATCCAAGCTGGGAGCTGAATAGGACTGGGGCCCTGGGTGTGTATATGGGGCACCTCTTCTATGATGACAGGCTGAGAGAGTTGGGGTTCTTCAGCCTGGAGAAGAGAAGGGTCCAGACAGACCTTATAGCAGCCTTCCAGTACCTGAAGGGGGCTACAAGAGAGATGGGGAGGGACTCTTTACCAGGGAGTGTAGTGATATGGCAAGGGGTAACGGTTTTAAATTGAAAGAGGAAAGACTTAGATTAGCTTTTAGGAAGAAATTNTGATTTGGGCTTTTTTTTTTTTTTTTTTTGGAATTGGAATGCTAAGTGTGTTGGGTGGGGAAGGTTTGTGCTTGGAAATATACCAAACATTCAATTTACTATTAATATTTTTTTTTAAATAGGCCATTGAATGGGATTTAACCTGAAAAAAAAAATATTGATCTACAAAATATTCTTCTTACCACACCTTAGTAGTGAGAAATGCTATTCTGGGCGCTGATTAAGAGCCCTGAGTTCATTCCCGGAAGAACACGCTTAGTTTCCCCTTCCAAAACCGGGATGCTGCTTGCTGGGGGCAATCGCTCCTGCCAGGCAGAGCCCACCACCAAGGGATGCCTGCACCTGGGCAGCCCCACCGTGGCCATCGGTCGCCCTGTTGGCTGCCAAGTCCCCTCCAGGCTCAGGGGTGACCCCAGCCAGCTGGGACTCTCCATTGCTCCTCAGACCCTGAGCTGGGAGCTCTGGTTACACCGCAGAAAGGCGACGTGAGGCTGGAGGAGAAACAAGAAAAAATCCCCAGGCCTTCCCCAGACCTTCCCCTTCGCCAGCAGAGCCGACTCAGCCTTTTCCCCTTCTGGTGGCATTTTCCTGCTGTGAGGAAGAGCTCTGCGGGTTGTGTCCAGGCGTTAAGGACACCTGGAAAATGGGACTGAGAGCCTGGGCAGACCAAAGAGCCACCTCTGGTCCCAACAGTCTGTAATCTGCAGTCTCTGACCTGCACTTTGGTTGGTGGCCAGGCTCCCCTTGGCCTCAAGCTGGCAGAGTGAGGAAGTAAGAAGCACTAGGATGTTGTTATTATTTTCTATCATTAACATGATTAATGCTCCGTTAAATTTTCTATCGTTAACAATATCTTTCTCGCCTTGATCTTTCACAGATCACTCATCTGCAGCGAAATCTCCGTGGCCAGCCCTGTTCTTCATCCAGCGAAGTTCCAAGCCCATCCCCTGCAGGGAGCCCCACTGTCAGGCGGGTTGTGTTGGGCTGCTGGAGAAATCTGACCACTCTCTTCCTCTGCTGACAATTTCTGTCCCTCAGCTCCCTCCAGCACTGTGCACTTCACCTCTGGCCAGGCTGTGATGGGACCTTTGCAGTGCTGTGGAGTTCAGCAGACACCAAGATACGGTTCACTGTCTTGTGTAAGACTGCAGAGTCTTCTGGACTGCTGTGGACACCTGAAGATGCTTCATACCCTGTTCAGGTGGTTTCCTGGAGCTGCTGGGGCCGGGGCAGTAAGTATGTGCTTCTGTGGGGAGAAAGGGCAGAAAGGTTTTGGTCAACCTACAGGGGTGCTGTGATATCATAAGCCTATGTCAGGCATGTGGCCACCAGGGGACAGATATGTACTGCTGGTTGGTGGCAGGGGTGGTGGAGCTGCAAGAAGGAATAATGCAAGGGTAAAATGATGGCAGCAGACAAACCAGATAGGTGCAGGTGTTTGGGAAGCAAACCCTGCAGGTGAAGAAATCCTGCAGGTTACGGTGTAGAAGTCCCTTACAGCTTTCCTTGGAGATCAGTCGAAGCCAGGCTGTGCAGAAAAGTGCTAGACTAGTGCTGAGGTTATCACACTAATATCAATGCCTAATCATTTTGATATTGTTTAGTTGTGCAGAACATTTGGGTTAATACTTCGGCAGTGTCCCTTCGGCATGCGAAACCATTAACTGGGTCTGGCTGCCTTTGAGAATATGGCTTGAGAACAGTTGAACAGAGGATAGACAACAGTGCTGGGGAGGGTCCAGCAGGAATGGAGAAGTAGTGTGGCTCATGTAACATGTAGAGATCCAAATCTGAGCATGCATTGATGATGTTTAGCTGCCTGAGGGTTTGTGAAAGGAGATGGGGACAGAGAGTATATGAGATGCATCTCACAAAGTCACTGAGCTAAAATGGATTTCTTCAAGTGGCTAAAAATACGCTTGAAGATTACTTCCCTTTTTTTTACTATTAGCAGCTATTCATCTCAACAGTTCACGCTAGCAGGCCATGGAAAGCACAGGAATCAAAAAAGAATAAATATTTGATAAAACAACCAGTAAACAGAGTTGGATTTTAGATTAATGACCTAAACAGAAAATAATGTCATGGGTTCAGAGTTGCACAGAATAATTCTCTGGTGATAAATCTTATCTGTAAGGCTTTATAAACTTCTCCTGATTTGTGGATGAGCTTCAGGATAGAAACAAGAGGAGTTAGTTGCCCTTGGAAACCCGCCTGTGATGTAGAGGGAAAAAGGGAAGCTGGAGCAGGAGGAAGGGCTGACGAAGTGCCTGAGGACTGCTGCCCAGCTGGTTTTTGAATCAAAGTAGGTAGAGCTTCCTTTCAGTCTCCTGAAGCTCTACGCATGGCAACGCCTGTGCCAGCAAGTGAGAGATCCCAAATGCCCCCTGTTAGGATAATAATTTTTTACAACAGCTTTTTTTCTTCTTAAGCAATGTGCTTTCAAATAGTTCTAATATAGTCCTTTATAGTGGCCTCCTGGCCTGAAAGTCAAAGAAGAGATTCTATTTCTCCAAAAATGTTCCCTCTGTGGTTTTCCTAAGAAATTCTTGACTGGTTTGGGAGTTCAGTTTATGTATGTGTCTGTAGCACTAGTATCGTTGCCTGTAATCCAATGTGATGCTTTGACTTTATTTACAGGAGGAGCGAAGTCTTCCATGCCAGCTGGCAGAATTTATTCATTGGAAAATTCAAGCCAAAATGGTTCAGTGATTCCTAAGAATAAGACTAATGGAAAACCCATAATTTGCCTATATCCATAAATAAAAATCTGGCAATTTGGAGCAGAGTAAAAAATGGCCTTCTTTATAATGAGTGTTCCTGGCTGCTCTGGGCCGTAACAAAGCTTGACACATCTCTCTGCTCCCAGTGCTCTTTTCACTGGAAACAGGCGGGAGTGGAAGGAGTGGTGCGGCTCAAAGGGAAAAGGGAGAGACTGGGGAAGGAGCTCGTTATGGCAGGTTTCACAGGGAAGGGAGGAGAAAGGAAGGTTCATGGGATGGGTACAGGAAAGGTGGGCTGTGCGGAAAAATAAAAAAGAGGAAGGAAGAGTGGGAGGAAGCAAGGTGACGTGCGATGGAAGAACTGTGTGAATCAGTGTTTTGTTGTGCAAGGACTCTCTTGTTTTGTGTACATCACTGCGGTTGCTACAAGCGCCTTCTAGCCGTGGTGCATGCCACCGGACTACTGCTTGGCAAGTGCTGTTTGCTTCCTTGTCCACCTCTCACAGGGACTGTCTTGAGTCCAATCTGTTTGCACGGACAGTGCTACTCCCAGCCGTTCCCACCAGCAGGAGACCGGACACGCAGTCCTCCTGAAGTTCTTCCACTGTTTATGTACGCACATCCTGCATATCGGAAGGGTTTTAACATCTGGTTTTTGGAGGTGAAGAGAATGCAGAATGGCTGCTAAAGGTCAGTTGGAGTTATGAGGATGAATATCCTCTGAAACTCAGCGACACAAATCGAGTTCGAAAAACAGATACAACCAAAACTAAAATAATCTGCTTCCTGCCTCTGTCAAAATGCAGAAGTAAGGGAGGGCAGGGACCAGGGAAAAAGTATGAAGAAAAAGTTGGTTTGAAAATGGTCTAAAGACAAGAGCGAAAAATACAAGTTTTTGAAATGCAGAAATTCCTAAGAGAAATAGTTCTATTTAGCTCACCTGGCACGTTTCAGCTTCTTGCTTAATATAATGGCAACTGCTGTTTCATACTGAGAAAGTGAGAAATCAATGGGAAATCCCTCCCGCCTCTCACTGCTGCCTTCAGAAGCCCTTTACCCATTAATACCCAAGACATCACTAAGCTACAGTTTCACTCCGTGGTAGCAGGGCGCTGTGGTTTGCCTCTCCCCAGCAAGGCTTCTGGTCCCTGACCACCCTCCACTGCTTGGTCCTTGCAGGACCAAGAGGAGTCTCCCAAGGACACAGCTAGACGGATTCATCTACTTGGAAAATGGCAAAATATTCAGAAGGTGGCATTTTTCAGAAAAAAGACTTGTCATGAAGAAAAGTCGCTTTTCCCACTGGAAGAATTCCCAACCTTCCCTGTTCCATTAGTTGAAGAAGGTGGGGAGAAGCAAGAGCATAAAGATGTCACTTTTGATTTGTGGCCAGTGTCTCAGTGAGTTTGTGTCGCTTTGGCTGGATGAAAGACTTCACCGAAGGATCTCCATTCAGTAAATTATTAAACCCAGAAGATGGGAGGAAGTGCAGCTCTGGATCACAGCTGAGAATCCTGTGTCTCCTCCATACGACAGAAATTTGTTTTATAATTTCTAAATGAAAGAGGATTTTAAAGGTCTTTTCTCTGTGTGTTCAATGAAAGATAATTATATCGTCACAAAGACTTTACTCAACAAAACAAACTAGTAAATTTAATAGATTAATGCTGCTTACAGGAAGAAAAAATTACTAGTGATTACTACACGTCCTTAATGGTGCAGTTCACACAATATAAAATTACTGTTTGCACTATGGTTTTGAAAAGGAAAATTTCATGCATGTCAAATGTTTTATCGTTTCATTTTAGAAATCCCAGTTCTCTAGTAACTAGATATTTCCCTATTCCCACCCCAAATCCTTCAAATTAGTTACAAACCAATCCTGCCAGATATTTAGTTACAAGTATGTGTTATGAATTAGCACATGTATTAATCAGATTCTGCAAAACTCTGTGAATATCCCGATTATTTTACATTTTAGAATTTGTAAAAATCTGGGGGTTTTATGGACTTTGGCCTTTATCTCTGTCATATTTAACCCACCAAAATACATTTTTTTGCCAGAGAAAAAGGTATTTTTGTAATAATAGGAGAACGTTCCTTTCTGCTCTATGATCCAAGGCTCCAGTGCTGGAAAGGTTAAGGACTGAAGTTTTTATTCTCTGTTTAAAAGGAAGGTAATTACAATTGCCCATCCACCTTTAGAAAGTTCTTTAAAATTTTTGTAGATGAAACACTAGAATATTAGGTTATATTTGGTTACATGTAAGAGTCCCAGTGATTTGTTGAATTTTCTCTTTAGAAAAATTTGGAAATATCATTCCAGGTTATTTGCTTCTAGTTTTGCTTTTAGCTTACAATAGACTGCAACGACATTTATTTCTAAGATGGACTGCAATTTTTACATCCCTAAAATTGCAGTCTTTCAATGTTAAAATATTCCTTGCTTAAGCTGTTCTGAGAAGTCTCTTATAGATGACCACATACTTTCAGTGGCGAATTGTGCTACCTTGGAGAATAAATTTCTGGACACAGAACACTTTAAATAAATATTTCACAAATGAGACTATGTTTGTCTTAGAGTTGTAGTCAGAAGTTAACACTTCCTTTGGTTTTACCACTCCGCTGTTTCTCAGCTGGGCACAGGTTGGTGCCCTTGTCATTCAATGTTAAACAGAAAAAGCCTTCTCATGATAACATTCATGTTTTTTATAAAAATAAGAGCGAAAACTTGCAAGAGCAGAGCAACTGAAGATGTCACTGCCATTTTCTCTTGTGCTTTGGGAAGCTGGAATTGTGTTTCTGGAGAAAAAATAAAGTTTTACAAGGGACTTGGGTGTGACACTTGCTAATATTTTCCTCTTAAGCACCTTGTTTACCTTTTGAGAACCTACTGGGAGAGCAACTCTCTAATGAACACCACAGTAGTGTGCTCCCTTAATTGGTGCCTATTCTGTAGACCTTAAGTCCAGGTTTAACACCATTGCCCACGTAAATTAAATTAACGTTGTAAAGAAAAGTGTCAGAATACAAAAATATTACGATGTGATGAACAGAAAATACACACTGTGCTGTCCACCAAATAATAGTCATATTGATGATGACAACAAAATGATAACACTGACTTATTTTAATAAACACATTTCTTTGCCAGTGTTTTAACAGTGACTTACTAATAGCTACAAATATAATTAAACTATATTAAATTGCATTAAAATAAATTAATAATAATTACTTGGGATTTATTAGTTATTAATAATATGTTCTGACATAGTACTTTCTACTTGACAAAGGACTGCTGGCTCATTTTTTCTGTCTTTACAGGCAGAGAAGCTACAAACAAAGTGAATTAACTTGCTGAAAAACGCAGCAAAGCGCAAGGCGGATGGATCGCTGCATCCTCTGGTTCCGTCCTGGTGCCGAGCCGCACATCTGTGTGGCATCTGGACCTGGTCCTTCACTGCTTTTCCTGGGGTCCTGCCTTTCCTGACATGAAATTATTACAGAGCAGAGGCCTTCCTACGGTACAACAGAACCTCCACTTTAACAATTGCTAAAGGAACTACATGTTTGCTTCACTGAAACGAGATGCGTTTCTTGATGAAACATACGACAACCAGTTCAACTCGGGTGCGGTCTGTGTGCCATCACTTAAACTCCAGTCTCTTTGGTAGATCATGTAGAAAGGGGATTAGAGTTACGCAGGGATAGGATTTAGCAATTTTAATGCTGCTTTCACTCTGCCTTGTAAAATATCTGAATAACATTGTTACAAATATTTGTAAATAATCCTAAATAGAGGATGTTTAACAACATCAGTAGGCCCAGAGGAATTAGAAGTATAAACAGGAGATACAATAAAATCCAGTTTACTTTAAAAAATGGTGCTTATGCTTCTAAGAGAAGAAAACTGAAACAGGATTCACAGTTTAGTGGAAAGAGGTGTTTTGTCACAGGCAAGAAACTGAAGACCCAATGATAGAGAAATATAATTTCTAAAAAAACAAATATGCGTTGGTGAGTTCCATACCATGTAAAAAGTGACTCAGAAAGCATGGGTAAGTGTAAAGAGTCTGCAATACATCTGAAACGAGTACAAGCCTGTATAAGGAGGTCTCAGATGAATGTTAGGAAAAAAACTTGCAAGCATTCTTAAATCAGAAAATAGTCTTCAGAAAATTCTGGAAAGCTTCATATTTCCATGCAGAAGTGCCCCTGAAGGAAGTGGGAGCAAGTTTACATTTCCTAGTGTATTTTACAAGACACGTCTGGCAAAGAAGGGTTTAATTCAGGCAGTAATTAGTGACCAGATGAGAATGGCCCAAGCAGAGGTGTATAAAGGAACCAGAAGGGGAGAGGGAGGGAATAAAAGATAAATGCATTAAGGGAGATGAAAGGCGAAGGGACCTGATCTTGGGAGGGGAGGGAAAGATGCTCTGGGATGCAAGGGGGGCAGCAGTGGGGTGGGCAGCGCAGGTGAGACTTGTTCCCACACCAGGCAGTGGCCCCTCCAGTAATCAGGGTTGCTGCAGGACACACTGGCAGTGAAAAGAGCCCCACGTGGGACAGTTTTAGCTGGAGCAAACTGCTTATAATCTCCCGGAGGGGACTTGGAATTTGTAATTAAAAGTAGTCAACATATCAAAATCCCAGATCTTCTGATTAACTCAGAATACATTTGGTTTTGTCTCTTCTGGAAGTTACCATAATTTACCAGCTGGGCATGTCGGCTTTCACAGTTCCACATGAAGAACGACATAATTTTAATGTATGAGCTGCAAAATGCAAAAGGCCCAACATGTTCTATTTAAAGGAGGGGTTACACCTTTCATCCCAAAATATGTCTATTAAAAAAAAAAAAGAAGAAGAATTGTAAAAACCCCAAAGTATCAGCAGGCAGGAGGTAAGTGAAGGCTGGTTCCTCCGATAAGCGCTGTGGGATGGGTGAGAACGGCTGGCCTGAGGGATCAGGACGCTGGTGGCACAGAGGTGTGCAATGAGGGAACGGGACTAGATTGCAAAGTGATAAAGTGATGCTGGTGTAGAAACCCCTCCCCGATTACTGAAGTCTCCACGTGGATATAATGTATGTTCCTTACATACATCCAGTCGGATGGTCATTGTCTTCTAACATATAATGATTCCCAGTCAAGAGACTGTGGCGCGTGCTCATCAAATAGGATAAGGTGATGTTTGCTGTATTGAACTCGGTTACAGTCAATTCACATGTAAAATCAATTATATAGTGTTTCATTGTTCTTGAAATCCAGATTAAATGCCTGCTTGAAACAAACGACGTATTTCAGTAATTTGTGGTGCCTTAAAATGCTTTCATCCTCCCACTGGAGGCATTTCATTTAGTCATGGTCACTTCTTTGTTCCTCTTTAAAAGACAATTAGTAGAGAAATAGTAACAGCTTGCAAAAAAAACCAACCCTGGTAGGCCAGTAACAAACAGGCAGAAAAGCTGGGGCTTATTTACTGAAATGGTCATTAGGCTGGGAAAATCTGTTGCATGAACTCATGCTGGTGGCTGTGGTCAAGATCTGACAGGACTACCGGTGGGACAGATCCGTGCACGCCTGGAGAGAATCTGATCATTCCTGTCACAAGAAAGGGACTGGGATAGATGGATTTCAGGCTTTGTTTTTTTTTTCATCCAGAAAGACATCATTATGTATTAGACATCTTGCTAAGGTTGATAATATTTTCAACAATATAACTAGCTATAGCAGTATTTTGCCTTATTGTGTCTATCCTCAGCTTTGCAGTTAGAAGCCACAGTTCACTATTTTTTTTCATAGTTATTTTTAAAGTCTTACCCATAACAGAGTAACACTTCAGCTTTTTAAAGAGCCACAAAACAAGCTGACAAATTAAAAATGAAGGAAATTAGATTCTAGCAATAATTTAAGTAGTTTTTCCATTGTGAGATTTCTTATTGAACTGTTTCTGAGTGTTCTTTCCTCTGCTCAGAAGTCTAGGTAGTCCAAAGTAAGTGAGATACAAAAATCCCTTAAATTTTCAAATGCAGCTTCTTTAACATATCACATGATATGTGTACTTGTATGGTTTAGCCTATTACTAAATCGTAGCAGGAAACTGAAATGGGTACTTACTGCAGATGTCATATTTAACCAGCTGGACTAGTGTGACGGGCCATTGTGAAACAGGGAAATGTGCTACTAATGTAAGAAATAATGTCGGAAGATGAATGCCAGTGCATACTACAATTTAGGAGTTGGCTGTGTAGGAAAAAGCCTGAGAACTCTTGTCCCTGATATGTTTTCAGAGACGGATCACACATCTGTGGGAATTTTCAACTCAAATAAACCTGCTAACAGGTACGAAGTCAGCACGATGCTACTATTTGGGAAGCAGGCAGCAGCTGTCAGTGACACAATGCAAATTCAGAACAACTGAGAGAAAAATATTGACTGTATAAATAAAGAACAGCCACAAGAATCGGGAGACAAAAAGCCACCGGTGCTGTTGCAATCACGTGGTGAGACCTGGAGTCTGTTGCCAAACGGCTTCGTGTCGTATTCCTGAGGATGCTCAGTCAGTGCTTCAAAAGGCTGCCGAACTAATTCAATCGGTTGGACGCTGTCACAGGACTATAAGGATCAACATATTTTACATGATATAGCAACTAGCTGCTTTTTCCACTGCCGTTTGGTTTAGATCATCCATCAGATGCAAAGAAGCGAGTCCAGCATCGTTAGCCAGCCGTGGCCGGCCACTTAGTGCGCGTACCTCTGGAAAGAGTAACATCCTGAAGAGCTGAAGGCGTTCAGTCCCAAGGGTATCAGAACTTGCCCTGTTATGTCCAGGTGAGTTTTAACCTGATGAAAACATCAAACAATGTTATGTGTCAATGTAGGCATTGAAAAGGGTCCGGTTGTGGAGTTCCTTGTGCTGAGAAAATGTAGTCATTAATAAGAATTAATTAGTCATTAATTAAGTCATTAATAAGAATAGCCCAGTTATTAGTGGAATGGAAATTTTCTTTGAGTAGCCTGCATTTTTCAGTCCATGTTGGCAACAGCCCACAGGACTGGGTTCTATTTATAGCTTTGGTATAAATTTTCTGAATGCAATTATTGATTTAAATTTAATTTTATTGCTAGCAATTTAGCTAAATACCAAGATAAAGAAACTTGACGCTAGCAACAACAACAAAAGGGTATTGAACTGAAATAGTGCCTGATATACTGTTAACCAATTAACATTTTTATTCTGGGGCCAAGAAACACACGTTTGCCTTTAACAGAATGACCGACCAAGTGGCTGTCAGTCAGCCAATCTGATAAAGGTCAACTATTGAAACCCCAGTCTGTCAGTACACAAACTAAGTGACCTTTGTTGTTTTGAAAGGAAAATACACTATTTCCACAGATGCATCTGTAGTGCATCCGTTACAAAAACTTTAATGAAATTTTATGATGAAAATAATAATATCAACTTTGCTAACGATGCTTCTTGCTCATCGGAGGTTCTTTGGGTATCTTGACAGCACAAACTTGGTTAAATAAAATGGTATGTTTTAATCCCTTTAAAATGTTACTTACTTTTACTAAAGTCGAACAACTCTTCCCAGCAGTAAAACTGGCTGAATAAAACTGACAGGGGTGAAGAACAGGAATATGGAGTCTATTCCTGAGTTAGGCAACTATTTTATGTAGGGATTTACATTTCAGGTTGTGGAATAAAACTTTAACAGCTTTTTGTTTACCTAAATTTGAAAGGATTTTGAACTGGTTTAACTCTCTACGGAGAGCTGGCCTAGAAAGCACAGCTCTGTGACCCGCTGTGACACAGCCGGCCGATACCCTCCCATGGCCGGTGCTTACCGACGGAAAGAGCCAGCGCTGGGTGCCACGGGCAGGGGACAGTTGAAGAGTAACTTTCCTACCCAAGGAAGCTTGCACAGGAATAACTCATCGGTAGAAAGAAATTCCCTCATGTTCTTGGTTAGGAGTTGATTTATTTATCACTGTCTTGCATACATCCTTTTTAAGAAAATAATAATAAAAAAAAAAGTCATCCTCTAAATGCGGTTGCCTGCGATACCATCAGCTGGACACATGTTTAACTCCAGAGTCAGCTTGAATAGTTACATCACCACGCTGATCTAAATCTCTCCATGCCATGTCGGCCCTGAGGGAGGATATTGTGTCTGTTGCAGCATTCTTCATACCAGGGAACAAATAGTATTTCAAGATGTACATAGCTGTTGTTTTTTTAGAAGTTTCAGGAACCCACAGCTCTCAGTAAAACTATCATGCAAACTAAATATTCTGTCTTAATAGGTAAATTATTGTATTTATTCTTTAAACATCCATTCCTCTTTTATAAAGTGCCAGAAACATACGTCGTTAATTTGAAAGAGTGAAGCTGCTCCCCCTCCTAAGCTGCTGGTGTCTTTAGCCATGACTTTTGTCCTCTCGCTTTCCACAGTTCTGGCATCTGTTATCTGCAGTCACTTCTTTCATAAGGACGATGGTTATTACATTCATGTTCTCTCTTTCAAGTAAAAGCAAGAATCACTGTCATGATTTTGGAAAGATCTTAAAGGACTGAAGATTTTCTCTGTCTTTAAGATATGACATAAGGATCTTTTAACAGAGTTGGGAATTGCATGTGTGGCTTCACAGAACACATAATATAAATGCAGTGTGAAAGCACTGCATGAAAACCCTCAGCAATAACACTGAATGTATCTGCTTACATGATTCCTGTAAAGAAATATAATCACTGAGAATGTCTGCTAATTCTTCCATTGCTCAAATTGTGTTAGTTTCAGCAACTTGAAAATACAAGTTTATTGTCATTTGTTAAATCATCATTTTATGCTTGTTTTGTTTTCCACTTCTGTTCCCTTGTGAAGCTGGAGACCAACAGAAGTATTTTTGGTTTATGTGCTTGTTTGTGAGCAGAGTCTTTACTAATGTCAGCGTTAGTGCAGAAAAGATATTGATATCTATAGGCTGCCAAACAAGCAAGATGGTTTTTTCCCCCAGTTTATATAGTGACGCTGTGCTAGGAATTTGTACGTGAGTATATCTGCACATATTAGCAGTACTTTATACACATATGTGTGGCACCGAGAGAATAGTATGTGTGAAGCTACAGTTTTATCTAAGGAGGTGTCAGCTTCTCTAAAAGGTTTGACAGGAGTCAGGCTGGCAGTATTTTGAGTCCTGAAGCCTACATTTTTTTTCCCATCACATCAATCTCTTTCTTTCTATGTCCCCGGAGGACACAGAGGACGTTTACTCCTCTGGCAGCTTAGTCTACTCCATTTTTGCACTACCCGATAGACCTTTAGGGCTTCGTGCCATCTTTCTTCCTTTCTTTCCCATCTTTGTCCTTAGTGTCACCAAAGGGGTTTGGGGAGAGAAGCTGAATGTTACCACCCTGATTCCTGTCCCATGAGGACTGTCCCCATGTGGCTGTGAAGGAAGGTCTTGGTCACCCTGATCCATCTAAAAGAGGTTGGTTCCTTGGACTAACACATCTTTTCCGGCTGCAATCATTTCAGCCTCACCAACCACAGAGGTTCAGGAAAATGTGGCCTCCCCAAAAAATCCTGAAGTGAGAAATAAAAAACAGCAACAGTGCAGAAGCTCCTTAAAACACACTTTTTTTAGCCTGAGTTCTGATGTCCTTGTGAGTGTGTGTGTGTGTAAGAGCGATGATGGCCATTGCATGCTTTCCTGAACCTAGAAAGGGAAAGAAACAAGCAATTTTGGGCTGGCATCAGAAAATATTACTGCCTGCTTATGGTGTGGAGTACGGTCATTTACAAACCTTGGACTTCACTCCTGTTTTTCTGTTTCATGGCCCTGTACCTTTGGTGCGTATACTCTGAGCAGTTTTAAAATGTGTTTTCCATGTCTGACCCAGACTTCAGTGTAGTTAGATATCTTAGGCTTCTGTCAGGGTGCAGCTGTTGAAGAGTGGAAAGAACTACAGAAACAATCTAAAACAGGTGAGAAAGAAGAAACATAAAAAATATAAAGCTATACCATGTTTGTCTGTGTCCTGCCTACTTGGACAATATTTATATATGTGAAACCGTAGGCCAGGGAGTCTGATTGTCGCTGTCTGCGTGGCATAGTCACATTTGTAATGAGTCGGGTCTGAATACACTTACTGGTACCTGCAGCTTAGCCCACCCAGTAGCTTCAGGCATCTAGTTTTTGAAGCTTTTGGATAATAAAATTGTGCTCTTTCAGGAAAGACCTGGCAGAGGAAGAAATTAAACTACAGATTTGCAACAATAATCTTGGGGTGGTGTGCCTGGTTGAAATAGTTTTCAGGAAAGAGTTAAAAAGCAGAGGAAGATATACTTTAGTTTTTCTTCTTTACCCACTTCTGAACTTAATTTGCACTGAGCAGATATCAAGTAACGTTATATGAGATGGAATAGCTATTTCTTGCTCTTTATCCTTTTCATAAATCTAAATCTAATGAAAAATTTAATTATTATTTTTTTAATAAGGAAAGGAGGAACCAGAGTAAGGAATTAAAAATGTGACTTTAAAAACTGTATAAAAGGGACATTTACTAGGTCATTTGGGCCAACAGTAATGTCTTGATAACAGAAAAGTTTATCAACATATTAGTGCAATAGAAATGTTTCTATTAATTTTGCAAAAAAACCCAGTAATTGTGGAACTACTTTTGTCCCACATTAAAGCATTTTTCCTCCACACTAGTTTTTCCTTGAAACAGTGAAAGGTTTAATGAACATTTTTATGAATTGATTTGATGGCTACATCAATAGCACCTACATTTCTTGCTCAAAAGGAACAAAATGAAACTAGCAGACAGCAGAGAAGGCAGAAGCAAATTAGATTTTAAAAGTCTACATCAATTCTGATCTCATTTGCACTTTGCAATACAGGTGTCGAAATCTGTTTCTTAACAAGTATATTTTAAAATCAGACTGCGCTCCTTTAAATTGCTTAAATAAGATTTGTGCTACTTTTCTGCTTCACAGATCTCCTCTTTCTTAGAAGCAAACTTAAATTGCTTCAGGAAACAGGAGGCTGAAATGGAAACACCATGTGACAGCAGGGAAAGGCTCCACTGGTGGAGAAGAGGTCACCCCTTCAGGGTCACTTCGCAGAAACCCCATATTTCTTCGTGTTGGGATGGAAAGGGGTGGCAATAAAATATGTATTTTTCAGGGGCATAGTAATTGTCTTAAACTGTTTCAGTCCAACTCTGCCAGCCACTGTATGCTCACTTCCAGTATATGGCTACCTCTCAGTAATATTTTTGTTAAACAACTGAAAAAAAACACCCTTGTATGAAACTGTTTCTACACATGAAGATTTATAGTTCTGGGAATAAAAATCATCATCTGGACTTCATTAAGATTTTCCTGGCAAGTAATTAATGCTGAAAACATGTTTTGATCAAGCATCTCCAATAGCAGCAATTGTGAGTTAAATGCAGCTAGAATTATAGAAATAGGTCTATGCTGTCTTTTAAAGTTTCTGCTAGTTTTTCCAGCCCTCAGCAAATGGTGGTGCTAGTACCTTATTTTTCATTCACTATGTTTCCTCATTTCATGGTCATATCAGCCTCTTGGTGACTGCCAATGAGAGGATCTCATCATAGCTGAAAATTCAGGAACATGTGCAAAGAAGCCACCCAAATGGGCAAGAAATTTGAATATTCTCTCTCCTGGCTTTTTGCTTTAAAATGAGAAGACTGCAGGTATGAACCTGTCGAAGCAGGTAATTACATTTTTTTGGGTTTGTTTCTGTTTTGATTCATATCTGTTGTGACTTAATTGCATGTCTATATTTATGTGTGCAGTACGTTGATGTAGGCTTTTCTGTGCTACACCTATTATGCATTTGTGTTCTAGACTATGAGAGCTAGACTCTGTCTCAGCCTGCTTTTCAGAGAATTGGCTTCTGGAGCAATAATCAGTAAGATGTAGGGTGCCCTTTCCCCAAAGCAGCAACGACAGCTTATCTACTGTACTCCAAGCAAAATACACTGTGAAGTTCCATGTTGTAGAAATGCAGAAATACCCACTGGCATCGTAATAGCCTTTTTACATCGTGCGGTGGGTTGGGGAAGTACCTATGAGATAACCTTACCCTTAGTACTGCATAATAACTATTGCCTAGGTTCAAAGTGTGTTTATTAGTTATAGCAGAAAATTTCTATCAGCTACAGGTTTAGGTTTGGAGAAATTTCCAGAAATTGCTGATGACTTAGAACATTAAATGTAGCAGCAAGTGTACAACTACTGTTAATTTCACTCATTGAAAATCACAAGCTGGAAAAGCCGTTACGAGTTGTTTTGAGAGGTTCATGTTTTATCATCAGCTTGAAATTGTGCTTCTGGCTGTTATTCACTGGGCTGCCAAAATTCAAGTGGCTTGAAGTGTGGGAGCTACTGGATCTGCAGGGCAATAACGGGAAGGAGGTTATTTTACGGCTGATCTCCCTGCATATGTAGTGTGTTTCCCTATGATAAAGTGGTTACATCAGCCCCACCTATTATTAAAGTTGCCTGACACTTCCCATTACAGACTTTGTTTTCAGATGCTTATAACGTAGTCAAACTATAACTGTCTGAGTCAAAATCTGACTTCTCCTTATGCTGGGATGCATGACTGATGCTGGTCTTTTGGGAAAATTCTAGCTGAAATGCTTCATGTAGAAATGAATAAAAATTAGCCCCCCCTTTTTTTTATAAGACTAGAGAAATTGTTTTGCACAGTGAAGATAATCTTTTCTTTGTCGAACTCTAAATGTAGCTGTGGGATCTTTGATTTCCAGGTCATCATTTCATGATCTCATTAGTGGGAGTAGAGTCAGTGTAGGCTTTGTGTTAATGTAGAAAATGTGGACCCTAACGGCTTTTTTCACATATACTGTGTGGGCTGACAAAGGTATTTTCAAGTCCTGCTTGGCCCTCATTAAAGGAAACTTTCTTGCTTGAGTGTGTCTGTGCTTTCCGAGTGGAGACTTGACGCTTGGAAGAGAAGTGGTCATTGGCTAAAGGACAGCTTTTATCTCTGTGAAATCAGCCCAAATCTGGCAAAGCTGTAAACTCCTTAAAGGACGCATAATTCAAAAATGCTCATGCTTGCTAGATGTTTTCAGCCTTATTCCCTGAAGTTTATCTCTGCGTGCCCGGGCTGGGACAGTGCAGGGCTGAGCAGACCTCTCCTGTCATTGAAGTTCCTGGAGCGGTGTTGGCTATGCTGGCTCTGGACATCACTCTGAAGACCAGGGGCTCTTTCTCTTCATTGCCTATGCTTTATCAAATCATAACAGAAAACTATAAAATTGAAAGGAATAATGGAAGAGAGCCTGACCTTGGCCCAGGGACCAGGACAAGAGACTGGGACAAGGGATCTGCTTATAGAAGACCATGAAATACAGGGACTGGAGGCTTATGAGGCAGTGGAAACTGGGCATCGGGGTTACTCGCTGGGTAAAAAAACCCAGGATTTAGCAGTCAGGATCAGCTGGAGAAATAGATTAGGGTAAGGAGTAAGGCAGGGAGTTAAGGTGTAGATAGCCAGAGGCTATTGTACAAGGCTTGAACAGAAGAAATGGCACTGGTGGGGCTGTGGAGCCCAGGCAAGTGTTTCCTGTGGGAGGGACTGGAAAGGTGAAAAAGCTGTTCCACTCTAGTGTCTATGAGAGGATGAACTCCTATCAGAAGGCTAAGCAGTTAAGACCAAAACTGGCTAAGAAAGGCAAAATGAGAAGAGTTATATATGAGGAAGCACCAGCCTAAGAAAGGCTGTAAGAGAAGGGACAGAAAATGGTTTTGTGGTGGATCCATAGTTTTCAGTTCTTCATATGAATTGAGGGTGTCAGAAAGCAGCACATAATTGAAGTTTTGCAGGAGGGATATTAGTTTGTTTTTAAACCAAAAAAAAACTGTAAACAACATCTATTTTAAATGCATTGGTGATTCTGCAGTGTCAGAAACTCAGAATGAGTAGGTTTCAGAGATGAAGTATCCTGTGCAGCCTTAGCTTTTGACTTGTTTTTTTACATCGTCAAAACATGCCTAACAATGCACAAAACAGGGGGATTGACTAGTTTGTGAAAGTCCATGCCACAGTTCTTTTAATATTATTGTAAGGCCGATAGCAAGGGATTGTAATAAATATGTCACACTGACTGGTACTTTTACTAAAGAATTACCAAATTCTCACTAGAGAATTACCAAATAGGATTCATATTTAAAACAGGCAGAGGGGACAAGGTGACAAACCTTCCTCTTGTTCTGACCTAAATAACATGTCAGATTTTAGAAAAAAATATAAAAGAAATAATTTTTAAAACTGAGCTATTCATATTTAAACCTGATCTGAGTCAGAACCACAAGGGAAATGAACTTAATGTGAAGATGTACACAGAAAAGTGGCAATGCAAATATACAAATGGAAACAATAAAGACAACTGGTTTTAGCTTTGATATTCCTTTACTTTGAATGCCTGACTTTGCAACCCTGATAATGTTCTTTTAATTCTTGTCTTGGAGGAAATGAGTTGGTTTTCTCCACAAGACATTCTGGCAATATTATAGTATGCATGCAGAATGGATGGCAGGGGATCAGCACCCAAGAGTGACAGTGGCAGTCACTGAACTGTCTCTGTAGACACTACCTAAGGGTGTGTAAAAGCTGTGTATAGCTGCCATGTGAATTTGAATTACCACCGTGATGTCTGATGAGTACTTTTTAACCACAAGATCAGTATTTAATTAAAGCACATTAAAATACAGTGCTGCTTTCTTTTCCCCCCTCACAATATTGGCAGGTGTGTATATAGTTTTATCTCACTTGTGTATATAATTTTATCTAACTTGTTGAATCTGCTTGGAAGAATGAAACGTTTTGTGTATCTAATCTTTTGTGAGTGTTCACCTAGATCTTTATTCTTCTTGTTTCCTACTAGGTGGTTTGCAACTGCTTCTGTTAGATTTTGCCTGCTTAAAGAGCAGGAAATGAGCTCCCGGCAGAATAAAACCCTCACATATTATAATAATCTTCACCTGATGCTGCAGCTTGCACCCAAAGGAGAAGGTCTGTGCTTGTAAATTAAAGTACCTAACTTGGGTGCCTGTTAGGAATGGACTCTGGTTGTCTGCTCAGTGGAAAGGGTTTAGTTTGTAGTTTAGGACCCACCTCTTTTCCCTAATTATATAGGAAGCTAAAATGAGCTATGCATATCAAGAATGAAGATACATTGCCAAAGTAAAGTTCACCTGTGTGATACCTTTCAGTAGTCATCTGTTAGTTTCCAGTGAGACAGTCTTGTTCGCACTTATCACTGCAGAGCTGTCACAAAAAGGCCTTAATGATGAGCCTTGTTTTCATTAGATGCAGCAGTCAGTGCTCATGTCCTTCTGCTTGTGAAATCAGAGCAAAGTCTGCCACAAGCAAACGGAAGGTGTGTCATTTTATAGTTTATGAAGAAGTGGAATGGTTATAATTTTGGAGAATATGCTGAAGCTTGAGTTCCCATTAGGTCATGGTAATTGTAATGGTAAACAGAGAGAAACAACAACCCAAAAATATGTTTTAATTGGAACAAAGTTGTGATTGTGCCTATTCCTAAAAGCAAATTCTGTTTGCGCTGTGCTGAGAGCCCCTTGATGCACTTAGCAATTTGGAAATTTTGAATTCAGAATAAGAGCTTCAATTATGCTATTTCCCCACTTTGTACGCCTTAGACAGAATCAGCAAAAAAATGAATAGGCAAGATTTAATTTTTTCAAACCAAGTAACATACAAATAAAACCATATGACTATGAACAATAGCTCTTGTGTCCTATTCGTGCTATTTGCAGGTCCATATATTGGTCCTTTGGCTAGCTACCAGAACTCATAAAATGCTTTTAGGCAGCTGTGTCCCATTAAAGCCACATGTTACATCAATAAGGAACCATAGAAGTGCAGAGTTGACAGGGATTTTAGACGATCACTTACTTATCTCCATAGACTGGGAAAGGATCAAGCATGCCACCCTGGAAGATATTAAAAGCCCTCAGGGGAGGAGATTCTAGATCTCTTTAGATAGACTATTTTGGCATTTCCCTCCTCGACTGTTAGGCAGCTCTTTGCAATATTAAGTCTAAGTTATTTTGCAAATTTCCATTCTCATGGTGGACATTGTGAGCTATTAATTGAGTGTTCTTTTATAGCACTCTGTTACTTATTGTAAGATCATTGTCATATCTGTTCCCAACCTCCTCTTCTTCACAGAAAAGAAACTCAATTAGTACATTTTAAAAAACCTTTTCTTCACCTTTTCTGTTCAAATCCTCTAATACTGTTATGGTCCTTTAGATTTTGATTTGTTTAAATTTTTCTTGAAATTGGATTAAATTAATTCTTCATCTGATGAGGATCTATCACTGACAAATATAACAAACTAGTGGCTTTTGTGGATACATGGGATGCTTTGACTGCCTAGCCCAATATTCTGCCTCGTGTTTGTGCATTTCACTATATTCTATACCTTAGTATTTCATAGTTTAGTTTTCCTTAATGTAAATGAATGTAGAACACAGATATTAGTATCTCTCCCCTGGCTGTGATCTAAATAAAAGGAACTGTAGAACAAACAGGTCTGACTTAAAAAAAATATCTTTTGTTAACAGTATTTTTACTAAAAAACAGAATTATGCACCTGCAGGGAGAAGTTGTGTTAGCAGTGTCTCTTAAGAGTCACAAATTTCTCAGTTTTGTTCATGCTCTGAGATAAAATGGGGGACAATTAAGTAGGTTAATCTATTATATAATCTAATTAATCTATTGTACCATGACAATAGATTAATTAGGGGGTATTTGGTAGATATCTGCAAAGTTGTGAGTGGCATTGACTATTTATAATTTCTTTCAGTACACCAAAGCTAACAGAAGCCAGGTTCAAAACAAACAGAACACTTTTTTTTTTATTGTTATTGTTGTTGTTCTGTTTTTGTGCAGCAGTTGGTGAACTTTGGAATTTCATGTCAAAGCATGTTATGGCTAATTCACATGAGTGATAGTTTACACATACTCAAGGGCAAGTGGATAAGTATGTGGAAAAGTTAATGCATAGGGTTTGTAAGTAGATCAACCAATGCCAGTAAGTGGATAAACCAGATCCATTTCAGGAAATACCCTGAGATGACAATAGCTGGAAGGCAGTAATGTACTCAAAAGTGTCATACATTCTTGTTCCCTGAGTATCTGCTTCTGACCAGTGCTGGAGAGCAGACACTAGAAAAAACGGACCCTCTTTCTCAACCAATGGACCAATTCCAGTGCTGTCATGGTACCAGAGCTTTGAAAGCGACTTTTTTTTTTTTTTTTTTTTT